>JBAMJV010013154.1:0-40908 GCA_037951105.1 Echinarachnius parma
ATAGTTGTTTGGTTTGAGTTTGGTGGGTTTGGTAGTGTGGTGTATATTAGTTGTAGGGTGGATGAGTGTGTATTTGTTGTATTGGGTGGGGGTGTGTAGTGAGGATGTGATGTTTGGTTTTGGTGTGTTTGGGGAATATTTTGTTGTGTAGAGGGGGGAATTTTGGTTTTTTGGGTTTATTGGTTTTGTTTTGTTATTAAGTGGAAGTGAGAGATGAGTATTATTATTATGTTGGTTTTTGTGTTGTGATTGGGATGAGGGAGGGGGGTGGTGAGTGGGGGGTTGGTGGGGATTGAGGGAGGGATTTTGGTTGTTGAGTGGGGGGGGTTTTGGGGTTTGTTTGGGTGTGGTGTGTTATTGATTGGATTTAGGTGTGTGGGTGGAAGTGTTGTTATTTTTGGTAGGAAGTTGGGGGGTAGTAGGTGTGTTTTGTGGGGTTTTGGGTGTTGTGGGTGGTGGGGGTGGATGGGATGGATTATTGTTGGGTTGGGTGGGGAGGGGGTAGGGGGGATGTAGGGTAAGTGGTTATTGTTGGTGGTTGTTGGGTGGGGTTAGGTTTGTTTTGTGAGGATTGTTGGGTGATGGGTGGGGGGTGGGGGGATGGGAATGGGTGTGTATGTATTATTGTGAGGTAATGTGTTGGGGTTAATGAGTGTGTGTAGAGGTGGGGTTTTTGTTGGTAGGGGATAGATGTATGGATGGTTTGGTTGTTGAATTGGTGTTGGTATATGGTGGATTGTGTGTTGTGTTGTGTTGTATTTTGTTGTTGTTGTTATTGGTGTGTTTGTTGTTGTGTTATTGGTTGGGTGGGGGTGGGGGGGAGGTGTGGGTGGTGGGGGTGTTGTTGTGGTGTGGGTGTGGGTGTGGGGGTGGGTGTGGTGTGTGTGTTGTTGGTGTTGTGTGGTGGGTTGTGTGGGTGGTGGTTGTGGTGGGTGGGGTGTGGGTGGGTTGTGTTGTGGGGTGTGTGGGTGTGGTGTGGTAGGTGGTGTGGGGGTGGGGTGTGGGGTTGTTGGTGGTTTGTTGTGGTGGTTTGTGTGTGTTGGGTTGGTGTTGGTGGTGGGGTTGTGTGTTGGTGTTGTGGTGTGGGTGGTGTGGTGTGTGTTGTGTGGGTGTTGGGTGTTGGGTGGTGTTGTGGTGTGTGGTGTGGTGGTGGTGTTTGTGTGGTTGGTGGTGGTTGGGGTTGGTGGGTGTTGTGTAGGTGGTGGGTGGGTGTGTTGTGTGGTTTGTGTTTGGTGGTGTGGTTGGGTGTGTGTGTGTGTGTGTTGTGTTGTGGTGTGGTGGTGATAGGTGTGGGTGTTTGGGTTGTTTGTGGTGTGGTTGGGGTTGTGTGTGTGTGTTGGTGGTGTTGGTGTGGGTTGTGTGTGTGTTGTGGTGGGTGGTGTGGTGTGGTTGGTTGTGGTTGGTGGTGGGTGTGTGGTTGTGGTGGTGTGGTGGTGTGTGGGTTGATGTTGTGGTGTTGGTTGTGTTTGTTTGGTGGTGGTATGGTGGTGGTGATGGTGTGATTAGATGATGAGATGAGTGATGTATGATGATTGATGATGATGGTGATGATGTGGCGACGGTGATGGTGTGATGGAGATGATGATGGTGATTGTGGTGGTCGTGATGGTGGTGGAGTCCGTGGCATTGCCAGCGGCAGTGCTGGTGCTTCTATAAAATTAAAAAACTTTTAAAAGCAGGATAAGAATTGAAAGAACAAAAAGCATAATGCAGCGTAATCGTAATAAGGCGTAATATTAACCCATTGCTTACGGGAACTGGATAGACTATGTACAAAGTCTAAGATTCTCGAAGGGAATGGGTTAAAAGAAAAAAGAAAAAAGTAGTAATGTATTTAGATTGTCTTGTCTTCCAGGGCCGGTATTTAATTAAGCAATAAGATAACCGAGCAATTTCCAATCAAATCAGTCAAACTTCTGTAAAAACAAATAAACAACACAATTTTGACATACAGTATATCAATTTTCCTAAGTGAAAGCCAACAATTAAATAAATTACTTTGATAATTGTTTACCAAACACTGTGTACGTAAATGAATTGAATACCAGCTAACAAATCAAAATTATCTTGACTATTTATTTCCCGACAGAGATATTCCACTGGATGAAGTACCCACTGACACAGAAGAAGCAACGGCAGATTTCTGCCATGAGATATACAAACAAAAGGTGAGAGAAAACAAAAGTTATCGGAAATAATATTGCTAGTGATATTCGTTTGTCGCGCAATGTATGGTCAACAAGGAATCCAAAAGATTACGACGTTTCGTGCGCCGCTGCAACACTTCGTCAGGTGATACAAATCTGCTGTAAGCAAGTGAATATATACCCTGCGGTAGCGCAACGCGCTATCCCGCATGAGCGAGTACGCTCCTAATTGGTCAATAACGGACAAGGCCTATTGGCCTATTCGCGGAAACAATGGCGAGCTCAACCAATCAACGGGCCACTTGGCGTGTCGGTGCGGGCTGGTCGGGGAGTGTCATGGCAAAACAAAAACTAAAGTTGTTAAAAAAAATGGGGGTGCTGTTAATACACGGGTGGGGTTTATAGCGTATTAACCGCACTTTTTTCAAAAATTTTTTTTTGCAAAAATGGGGGTGCGGTTAATACACAGGTGCGGTTTATACACCGGCAAATACGGTAATGAAATTTGTTGTAAGAGTTTGGCAGTCCTGGTAAACACACTAAGATGCCTCAATATCTAAGTGTGTAAACCATCCCCCTTAAAAAACACCAAATAACAAGCAGATAAATAAACAAACAAACACAGAAGAACAATAGATTTCTTTGTTTGGAACTTTTCAATTTAATTTCTTGTTTTGTAAAACTTTCTTTTCTGCAGGATAAAGCACAAGTACATGTACTTTATGCAGCACAATTACACATGTGCTGGTTACGAACCACTGAGACTTTAGTAAACACCCCCTCCAAGAAAGGCGCCTAGCTTGTATATCATGTGTTTTCTGGATTCTGGCTGCCGCTGCTCTACTGGGTTTTAGCTCATAATATTCTGTTTATTAATCATGTGCTGTTTTGTTTGTTTCATTTCTTTCTCTGTAGGATGAAGCATACGAGTACTTCATGCAGCACAACACATTTGCCGGTTACGACCCACTGAGACCTGAGAAAATACCCCCTCCAAGAAAGGCGCCCCTGTATATCATGTGCTTCTGGGTTGTGGCTGTCGGGCTGCCGCTGCTGTACTTTGTCCTGGCACTCATTCTGTTTGGATCCTCAACAACGGTCATCACCGTTGTTGTTGTCATTAGTGCAAGTAAGAAATTAAAGTTATTTGTTTGTTTTTTTATTTGCTGTAATGAATAAGAAAAATAATGTGTGTATTTCGTAGGTAGCAGTGGCAAAACCTATTTAGTGATCATGGGGGTAATTTTTTTTGGGGGGCTACTTTTCACACTGGCTTGCATGAAAATAACACTCTTTAATTTGTTTTGCATTGAACTCTATGCAAATTTTCGGGGCCTCTTTTGTGACTTTCGGGGGCTCTTTTATGACTTTCGGGGGCTCTTTTTGGCATTTCGGGGGCGAAATCGCCCCAAACCCCTGTGTATTTTTTCCCCACTGATCAAGATAGTGCTTTAAAATGTTAATCGTTGATCACAAAATGTCTGAGGTCTTAACTGTTTCTGATTTTAAGGTTTTAGATTTTAAAAATATGCCTGTCCTGTTCTAAATACTTGCCAAAACACAAATTGGAACTGTAATTGCAGCAGTTGCCTTGCTTTCGTCTGTATAACATTCACTAAAAACATGAAGAAAATTTCTCTCAATAGTCGGCCAAGTCTTGGCCAGTGGAGATACTTTGTATGCCAATGGGATTATAGCATTGGTCATATCTTACCTATATTTCGACCACTTTCACACACTTTTTATCCATTTGCATTTTCACTATCTTCTATGACTAGAAGCGAGCATTTTCAAGGCTTACACAGAGCTGCCAAGTCTCCCTAATTCCGCGGGAAACTCCCTGAAAATTGTCCAAGATAACTGCATCGGATTTTATCCCATCAGCCAAAACTCCCTGTATATTTAAAGATTATTGTCATTTATAGTTTGTACACATTAGATAGATATCTCCCTGATTTCTGATGTAATTTCCCTAAATCTTCCCTGATTGCTGAATTATAATGCTGGTAGCTCTGCTTACATTCTTCATTATCTCTTCTTCTCCCTCCAGTGTTTGCATTCGGCAAAGCTCTGTTAGCCGTCACAGTTTTTTCCAAGGACTCCGCTTTACGGGAGTATTAAAGACAGGCGCACCCAAGTCTCTGCCAGTGGGGACGCTGAACATACCAATGGGATTAGCATTGGTCATATCTTATCTACATTATATATCTTGACAACTTTTCACACACGTTTTATCCATTTGCATTTTCTCTCATCTTCTATGACTAGAAGCAAGCATTTTCAAGGCTTACATTATTCGTTATTATTTCTTTTCCTTCCAGTGTTTGCATTCGGCAAAGCTCTGTTAACCGTCACGATGTCTTCCAAAGGCTCCGCTTACGGGGGTAAGAAAGACCGGCGCACCCAAGTCTCGGCCGATGGGGACGCTGTGCATACCAACGGCACTGGAGTAGTTGGAGAGAAGAAGGAAGATTAGCGCAGCCAAATGCATCTGTGGTTGGTGGATGCTTATTGGACTAAAGGTATTGGACTAAGATGCGGATGCTTATTGGACTAAAGGTATTGGACTAAGAAGAAAGACGCCTGATTGACTGATGTCATTGGTAGCGTGAAGTGGCGTAAGGTTTATGAAAAAATAATAGCACAGCAATTGTTCCCGCAGCAATGAAACCTTATTGGACCAGTGAAATTACTCTTTCGTTTTCACTTAAATAATCAGATTTAAAGATATGACAGTATTATTGAGAATATTTGGGCTGGAAAGTTCCTGAATATTAGCAAGGATTGTTAGGATTGTAGTGATTCTTTTATTGTGAGAAGACCAGGGCTGGTATTCAATTCAATACCAAAGTGAAAAATGTAAACTACTTACTATAAAGTAAATTATTGGGCTTTAAGTGAATTACTTAGCCTCAATTGGGATTCAATTATTTACTTAATTGAAAAACTTACAGAAATTGTGAAATCATAATTCTAAGTACTAATGACTTTACTTGCGGGTTGTATTGAAGGTTGAGTTGAATATGTGATATGAATATTGGATGAGTGTATTTATTAGCCTAGCCTATTGCTTTGTTTGGAATGGAATGCATTGAACATGTCGTGCTTTGTGGTGTGTATTTTACAATGAGATATAGCATCAAAGATATAATATGTTTCAATCCACAAAATCTGAAAGTGCCAAATGTGTAGGAAAAACTTATAGAATTAGAAGTTGCTAGCTACAACCAAAGACATCTCTAATAAATTGAAAACAGGACAATTTTAGTTTTAGCAATATACATGTACATGTAGGTCTAAGGTTAGAAAGTTTTGACCGTTGGTCGATAATTTACCACTATTACCAGATAGTCTCTGACATCACAAGTGACATGAGAGAGAGAGTGGACAGTTTGAAAAATTGCAATAATTCACATTAGTCCGGTCTATTGCGATTTCCTAGTTTTTTTCTTTGTACAATTTTTGATATTCTTTCCATTTTAATCAAAATGACATGACTTATTTCTTAAAAATTTTTGCTCATAATATTACAGAATAGCTATACTGCCTCTTATTCTGAAATCAAAATTTTCCAAGGGTTTCCTTCCCCTTTATTCATCTTTCTACCTGTCTTTTTTTCTTTATCTTTTCTCTTTAAAAAAAACTTATCCTTTTGACTTACTGGATGTGATGAGAGCATAACTACTATCATTGCTAGTCACTTATTTCCTCATGAATATTCCTGATTACAAAAATAATCAATATTTTATGGACCACGATAGCATTATCGTAACCCGCTATTGTGTTCTCCGCCTGACACGTCATTTCGTGAAGAAATGGCCGCCTCCTGTTGGCATTGAAAGCAGACGACAGTGGGTCATAAAATATTGATTATTTTCATTATTGGGAATATTCATGAGGAAATTAAGTAAGAATACTGATGATGATAATGATGATCCACAACACTATAGTGTGATGCTTCTGATCTGTTTCAAACATCCAAAGTTGCCCACTCTTCCAATAGTTATGGACTGCACATTTGCTTGAAATGACGTTTTTGAGGCTGGTTTGAGGCATGTCATGCCTGCATGATGAATATATATGATTCTTTATGGCCTGTTAGCCAGGGCTCAACACCTGATAGCCCGGTCACATATCAACGGATTGCGTAAACGGACGTCAAACGGAGAGCTAAATTTTCCATCCGTTCGTCTCCGTTCGTATGCGTTTCTTGTCCGTTCCTTGTCCGGTGATGTACGTTGTTCTATGTTTTGTACATAAAGCAATGGAGACGACTTTCATCACCGCATAATTTCATTTCGCAAATTTTCTATTCGTTGGGCATTCGTTTCCGCTATCTGTTGATATCTGACCGGGCCACTTGCCTGTTGGCCCATGGCCTTTACAATTTTTCTTTGGGCTAGTGAAAACTTATGGAATTTGTCATGCAAGTTCTGATCAATTATTAAAAGGTAGTACAATTTGGATAGTTAACAGTTTACAAGAGCCACGAGCAAGCAACCTTTAAAGGGACTTGTAGTAACATTGTCCAAATCCTCAAAATCCAATTGGAAAACTAGCAGTTCTCTCATACCTTGTTTTGTTCGTATTGAAAAAAAAAAAAACATTGGACAGGTTTTGTTTTTTCAAATTTACCTTTCGTTACAAAGATATGAACGATTGAAGTTTTCAGATAATAAAATATCCGTTGTAGTTTTGAAACCGTGTACAAAGTGAGAGCTGTGAGTTAGGGAATATCACTTTGCATTTTTGCTCATTACTCGGCCATATACATGTAACGTCCATTTGACTTGAAATGTTCACACAATGTTCACAACAATATACATTATATCAACAATATACATTATATCAACCAATCATCACTTTTTGCACATGTCAACAAAGTTACTAGATCCCTTTAAAATGTTGCTTTATGCTAATATTAGGTATTCTGACAACTTTTGTTATACATTTGTTGTTATAAACTTTTGTTTTAAATAAATTAAAAATGAGCAAAGAAAATTGGGCTTCACCAGGAATCACACTCAAGACCTTCTGATCTTCTTACCGATGAGCTTATGCCATGGTGCAGACTTGCCAACCGTTCCGTTTTTTAACGGAATTGTCCCGTTTTAAAATTGTTTATAGCCATAACAAACAGAACGTTCCAATTTTTTTTTTTTTTTTTTTTTTTTTTTTCTTCTCGGATATACATGTAGGTACCATCCGATATCTGTCCGTTTTTTTCAATTGTAATCAGCAGGGCAGTGCCATGTTATAGTCTACAAACCGCTGTCAAGATGAAAGCCTTCAGATATCTCATCACAAATGATTCTTCTAAATTTGGCTCTTACCAGGTTTAATCTATTCATTAATCCTCTTACCATTTGTTTATTTGAACATTTTGTTACATGTAAAATACCTTTACTTTAGCAATAGATTGGCAGGGTTCAACGTGCCATTTTATGACCGAATCTATAGAATGGGGAAGGGAAAAAAAAGTTTTTTTTGTTGGTTTTTTTGGTTAACCGAAACCGTGAAAATGAAAACGTTTTTGCCGATGTCGGTCGGTTAACCGTCGTGTAACCGTTTCACTACAGCCCTAGTATGCACCAGATTGCACAATTGTAAGTCCAAAAATGCAAAAGCTCCCTACCGTAAGAGGGGGGACACCCCCCTCCCCCCCTCGGTCGCTCCGCTCCCTCGCAATCGGGTGTTCAGTTTTCTGACTTTCAAATGTTGGCTGCATGGTGTGGCGTCCGTCCGTCCGTCCACAGTTTTCAAAATGCTTCTTCTTCGTTATTTTTCAACCGATTTTGATTCTGATTGTTTCATAAGATAGGGCTAGGAGGGGGATTTAAAACTTCTACACAAAATCGTGAAATTCATTATCTATAGTAATTTATGCAAATTTATTCGAAATCACAAAAAATGCTTCTTCTCCTTCATTTCTCGACCGATTTTGATTTGGTTTGCTTTATCTGGTAGAGCTAACTTTGGTACACTAAACTCCTACACAGAATTTTGAAATTTTTCGCCATTAATTAATTATGGTAATTTATGCAAATTTCTTCCAAAAATAACAAAAATTGCTTCTTCTCCCTCATTTCTTGACCGATTTTCATTCTGTTTGATTTATCTAATAGGGCTAGGTTTCATAAGATAGGGCTAGGAGGGGGATTTAAAACTTCTACACAGAATCATGAAATTCATTATCTATGGTAATTTATGCAAATTTATTCGAAATCACAAAAAAAACTTCTCCTTCATTTCTCGACCGATTTTGATTTGGTTTGCTTTATCTGGTAGAGCTAACTTTGGTACACTAAACTTCTACACAGAATTTTGAAATTTTTCTCCATTCATTCATAATGGTAATTTTTAATTTTTTTTATTTTTTAATTTTTTAATTTTTTTAATTTTTTTAAATTTGTTTTTTGTGTCTATGTTTGAATTAACTTAGAAGACAACAGTAATAATTTGTGTGCTTGTATGTGTGTGTGTGTGTGTGTGTGTATGCATGTCTATTTGTTTTGAACAGTAAAGCAGCACAAATGGCAATTGTGGCATAGAGACAGTAGTGTAAAATTCAGTATTTGGCTTGTGCTTATAAATGAAGTTTGAAGTAATATTTGTGTGTGACTTTTCAATAGTAGGTTGTAATTGTGTTACATTTATGAAACTGTTTACCCAGTATTACTAGTATATATTTCACAAAACATAGATGTACATTATTTTGAGTTGTGGTGCAATACACTATTGCACAGATATGTTCATTTTGCTGCCAATTTAACATGGATTATCTATTAACAGTATTAACAAGCAGATCATTGCATTTCAGACAGAAATGGCTTTGAAAGCAGTATTGTTCATCATGTTATCAATGATCAGAATTGCAATTGATTGCAACTCTATGTGCAACACCCCCTTGGTTTGCAGGAAATAAAAAATATAACAAATAAAAACAATACAGCATTAAGGACAAATTATAACATTAGAGTTTTTTTCATTTACTGAGTTTTAAACCTAGTATATTTAGTTGTAGTATTTTTGTCCCCACTGTTATCCAGGGAAATGTACGTGTTGTAATACATGTACACGTAGTTCCGTAAAGCATTTGTTAGTACAATTATGAGTTTCTTTTTGTAGAATATTACTTTCCTGGCAGAGGTTTCAGTTTATACAAATCTACATATTGAACAATTGATATGCATGTACATATTTCAAAGGAAAATAATGCTCTGAAATTGGACTGAAAGATTTTATATATCATGCACTTTCCTTTTTTCTGCACATATTCATAGAAACTGGAATTTGCTCTTTTTGATGTTTTAAATTATATATAGTGAAATTTTGTAATTGATTTATGCTTTGTAATATAGGGAAATATTTTTAGCTTTAAAGGTACCGTTGAGTATTGGTATTTCCCGAAGTGCCCCCCGATATTTTTTTGTGAGATAATGAAAAACTGACTGTCAAATTTGAAAGAACATACAATTTTAATGACAGAATAAACTTTATTTGATCAAAATCGGTTCAGAAACGGCTGAAATATCCATAAGTATATTTTTATTCAAAAGATTCTTCACCGGCAATCACCGGGGGATATTTAGACTTTTTAGAAAAATAATTAAAAATGCTTAAAGACTACTTGGAAAAAAATCTGAATAGGTTTTTAAAAAGTTGTTGATATCTCTATTGAATCATTATTTTAACAAAACATTAAATGCACAATTTGTATGAAAAATGGCTAAAACCAGTGATTTTTTTAAATAGCGCCCTCTTGTGTTGTAACAGCTCTTTTTTTAATGATAGGGTTATTTTACTTAGTCTTTGGAATTGTGTATACTTTTCGAGCATGGTGAAATTGTACCGTAATGGTGCAGGTTTTGGTTACTAAAGTTAAGTTTGACCAATACTCAACTATCCCTTTAAAGTTTAAACTTGCCACACTGCCAACTACCCTACGACATACATACGTATATTGTACATTTGTAACGATTCTCGCCATTTCCTCGCTTAACCCCTTTCTTACTGGATGTTGCAATCCCCATAAAGATAATAACCTGGCCCCATATTCATGAAACCCCGCTAGCTTTGTAAAATACACTAATATTTCCTTGCTAAGTGTATTTTAAATGTGCAGCTTTATCGAGTAGCAAACATTTTTCCTAGTCCGAAACTAGGGTCAACTGGGTAAGTCTTGCGTACCCACTAAGTTAATCTTGGTTAGCAACTAAAAGAACTTGCGTGTAATTCGTAGCCACGTCATCCAAAATAGAATTAGCAAGGAACTTTTAAAGCTAGCAGGCTTTCATGAATATGGGCGCTGTTCCCTACTAGATTTGCAATCCACTTTGAGTTAACTCCCTGAATGCCAAGCTCGCATTTTTGCGAGCATTAAAATCCCTGGCACTTTAAAGAGTTAATGCAGAACCAACCATTTTTTTTTGCATTTTTGTTTGCGCACACACATCAGTGTATTTTCTCCATCCCTGATAATATCTATCAATTCTGCAATTTTTGCATGCAACTCCTACTGTAATGCTTTATTTGAGTAAACCTGTTCCCTACTAGATTTTTTTGGAACCATATTTTAAAAAAGATAGACTTTAACTATTGTACAAGCAAAAAGTTATTGAGAAATATGAGTGGCACAAAACTTTGGTCACTGCCGCCATTAAAGCTTGAATTGTTGCAAATAAACTATAGTATAGCGAGACATAAAGGGTAGACAAAATGGAAGACAACGTTATAAATATGAAGCATATTTGGTAGAGTTTTAAAGCCAAATAATAGTTATAGTGCCGATTTATATAGAGCCACGTTTCACACAGTGCGACTCTCCTGGCACACAGAGCCTACTTGACCGGATCCAACTGGTTTCAGTCGGATTGGGTCAGTGTGCGTAGCCTTCTGATGGGGCTCGACTCTATCCTCAATGAAAACCAGTCAGATCCGGCCGAGTTGGCTCTGTGTGTGTTGGGCTTTAGTTGTAGCAATACAAATAAATGGTCAATAAAAAATGTACTAATCATTTGTTTTTTAATATGCTGCAGAGATGTTGAATGTGTTATAATGGATATATGCACATGTACTGCTACATTCTGTAGAAAAGTATGATGTTGTGATTTATTGAAAATGAACTTTATAAATGTTTATAACTTTTAAGTTATTATTCTAAAGTTTTGGACAGGTGGTTCCGTCTAAAGGGCAAGCAAGAAATTTTTTTTTTTTGTAGCACCCAGTGTTTTGGGGAAAGATTTGCTGCTGTAAAAATTGGTAGATTAGTAAATTGTTGTCAATTTTATTACATATAATAGATGAAAAAAAGCTTTCATGCATACATGTGCATGTACAGTAATTTTGAAAAAAGTACTTTGGATAATGTGCAGCTGAAAAAACAAACTTTTTTGATAAAAAATAGCATCGCAGAAGCAGAACCTTTTTTTATGGCAGTGGTTTGTAGCAATTTTTGGTCCAAATATTGCAGATCACCTATCATTGTATGTTGATTTGATGTGGAATGTGTAGTACAATGAAGTTGTATGATCAGGCTACCAAATATGGCCCGTGCTGTAATATGGCCCCCCCTGTTTATCAGCTGATTAAGCGCATTAACATAGAAAATTTCGCGCAGTGAACTTAAGTGCAATAAGACTCATTGTGCAAGCAAAAAATTATCTTCTGCGCGCTCATAGTCAAGTGTGTACAAATGAATGGGAAATTTTTGGCACAAGGGAATAAATGACATGGTTTCAGAATTGGCTCAGATTTGTCACGTTTATACAAATGTTTTGTGGATAAATTAAATCTTCAGGATTTTAAGAACACTTTGATGGCACTTTCATTGGAAAAAGTTTATTATTTTTCAAAGAAAACAGACTTTAAAAAGGGGGGCAATATTACGGCACCCTTTTTCAATGTGATTGTTTTGCGCAGTGAAATGCAAATCGCCATTACGGGACAATTACGATCACAGTCGGCAGATAAGGTATGGCATTTTTTTCATCTTCATTTGAAGTTCATTCTTTACAAATTTTGTGTTTTTTACTATCTTAGTTTTTTCAGATATCGGTTGTTAAAAATTAGGGGGGCCATATTCGGACACCGCATCATACTAGATACTTGCCGGCCGCATCAAAATGCAATTGTATCTCAAATAAAACTTCCAGTTGAGTTCGAAAAAAGTAGTACACTTTATGACCAAGTGAAACTTTCATATTATTGTCCATTCAATTTATGTTTTTTTTTTTAAATCGAAGCCTATGCCAGTTATATTATGTCAAACATTTTTGTCCATCAATATGAAAATATTTAGTTTTCTTCAATAAATTGCACTTATTACATGAAGAAACATGACGGGAGTGATTTAGGCAGCCAGTATAACGGAACCGATTTTGGTTTGATTGGTCAGTTTTAGTCATCCATTCCAACAACCAAAGAAATATGTAATCCAGAATCATTTTATGCAGACTTAAATACTGCTAACAATCATAGGAACTTGTCAAAATTATTGTAACATTTATCTGGAAGTGCACCCATTTAATACAATCTGCACTTTTGGTGGAATGGAATACTAAAAACTAATCTTTTATGTATAAATAGATAATTTTGTTGGGGTGTTTATATAATAATAATGCAGGTTCCCATTTATTTGTACTATCATCATTATTATAATCATATTGATTCTGACCAGATGGTGCATGTATTAATGTGATGAATAATAAAGTAGAAATTATGAATTTCAAGAAACGATACGAGTGGATTTGTTTTTCTTTTGTTCAATATGAAATTAGCGTTCTATGAATAGTTCTTATTGCAATGTAAAATTCATGTTGCATTGTATTTGTATGTACCGGGACATGTGTATTTATTTTGTGTGCAATCAAATTCATCACCCTGTTCCTTGTATATTCATGACATAAGAAGATGCTACACAACACATTCTGTATAGCTCTGGTGTGTTTGTGTGTGTGGGGTGTGTACGTGTATTTGGACGTGGTGTGGCAAGATTGGTAGAGCGCGCGCTTTCCGATCGTGAGACTCAGAGTTTGAACCCTGTGTAGGCCCACTGCGTTTGTCCTTCAGCAAGACAATTAATCCACAATTGCTGCTCTCTACCCAGGTGTATAAATGGGTACCATGGTCAGGTGTTAATTATCCTTAGCGCCATCATCAGTGGCGGCTCGGCTAGTATGCTCCCCGGGGAGTTGAGAAAGTACGCAATATCATTGTGTGGGTTTGAAATGTACCTGATGACCATGGGTAATAATAATTAAATAATTATTTAAGCGCTTAGAGGCTCTTTGCAATATGCGCTATATAAATGTCTATTATTATTATATATTAAAGTGATCCATTAACTTTGTAAAATTCAACCCAAAACACTTGGATCTTTCCCCCTTCTCCTGTACGTTGTTATTTAGCTTGTAGTACAGGAGAATGAAATGGGTTCCGATTTTTCAAATGTCTCCCTAATTATGGAGAAAGTAAGATTGAATTTGAAAGTGTCTATGGACGCTTTTGACCATAGAAATTGAAATCAATCGTCCATATCATCAATCGTCCATATCATCCAAATTTGGATACATCACGCGAGCGATAGGGATAAAATCAGACATTAGTTTTCTAAGAAAATCTTGAATATGCATTCTCAAGAAAAATTTGTTGGGGAAAATATAAAGTTAATGGATCACTATGCATTTCTATGTAGTATGCAAATACAATACATGTTGGTATCATGAGTAAACTGACAAACATAAACAGTGGAACCTCGTTACAAAGAACTCGCATAGATTTTAAGTTGAACTTGACTCTACATTGGACCTTTACAAATTATGAAGAGCCGTTAGGCATAAAGTTGAAATAATTGATAAATATTTGTTTTTGCTCTAAATCTCAAATACGTGTATATTTTTAAAACTTTCTTTTGAATATGTTTCATTCCAAGGCTACAAATGTCTTTCCATAATTGTTAGGTCCAACGAGAGTCTCTGTGAAACACCCCCAGGTTCTACTTTGTGCAACAAGATCAAATAAGGACATTCATAAGAGAGAATTTGCATTCTGGAAAATTTAATACATGTACAGAATAAAAACATCTTGACAAAAATAACGCAATTATAGTTTGAAAGGAATTACCATCAAAATGATCAACAAACTTTTATGTAATACGTATTCTGTAGTATACTTATCACAAATGATCACATTAAAACCAGTCTTGGAGGTCTCGAGGCCGGCCTCGAGGCCGACTTTGCCAGGCCTCGGCCTCGGCCTTGGCCTCGTAATGCCGTGACTCGGACTCGTCCTCGGCCTCGTAGCATGCGGCCTCGGCCTCGATGACTCGAGGCCGGTTCGAGGCCGGATGATTTCATAGAATCTGGTGAATTTAAGATTCAACATCTACTCACTATTTTGAAGTATTTTCCAATAATATTTCATTAAAAAAAAATAAAAATGTAAATCATACGATTGATAGTTAAGTTCATGCGCAGCTACGACCTACGTACGTACCGTACCCATCGATATCTCTCGATGTAATATAGTACGGTACAGTCAAAGATCCTACGTACAGCGCTGCAGCGCTCTGATATACAGCGTGCGCACCCTAGAATTTGAAGATCTTGGTTGTTCAAAATTTTAAACAGCGTTGTTAGAGGGACCGGCTTAAACAGCGTTTTTGGTTGTTTAAAAAGTTGTTTAATTTGTTTTGCTGTGTATGCACAAGGCAAAGTAAGTTACGCAATGGCATGTGATCGATTATATCACGATTATTTGGTAATACTGAAGTATCTCGAAAATACTTTTGCATTTTCATGAAATTCTCAGTCTTGGAGGTCTTGAGGCCGGCCTCGGCCTCGAGGCCGGCCTCGCCAGGCCTCGGCCTCGGCCTTGGCCTCGTAATGCCGTGACTCGGACTCGTCCTCGGCCTCGACCATGGTGACTCGGACTCGGACTCGGCCTCGGACCATGGTGACTCGACTACAACACTGGATTAAAACAGAAAATATGGAAATAATTTCAGTTCTCACTATCAAAGATGAGATCATGCCATATTTTTTCTTCAAAATTTTTTTCAAACTCTAAGTATTACTAGCTTTTATAAAACAGTAAAAAATTTCCAACTTGCATGTACAGGTCTTTGTTTTTTTGTATTAACATGTAACATCAAAACCAACAATCGGAAAAGGGATTATAAAACAAAGGGAACAATAAACATTCATAAAACTGTTAACTTTATACACATGCAAGCCTCCACACTTAATTGTTTCTGTATTAATTATTGGCACATTCAGGCAAGTAAACTAGACAATTTATGACATTTTACTTGCTCGACATCAATTTTTACTTGCCCTGGGCAAGCTGGCAAGTGCTTGTGTCGAGCCCTGATACATGTATCCGGGCTATACATACAGTAAAATCGGTTGATATTTCAACAGAGCATTCATATATACATGTAGGTACAATGTGTAATAAGTGCTTTCACTAACTTATATATCAGTGCCCGAATACACACAAATTAGCACACTTCATTACCTCATAACAAACAAACAAAAACAATTATTACATATGACAAATTATGAGTAGGCAAATAAGTAACCAGTAATATTATTTACCATTAACCTGTTTTTAAATTACATTTGTTGCCAATATTGTACCACAATAGGCTCGATGTAAAGCCGTTTTCCTTTTCAATTCATCCTTGATTTTTGCTCTCAATTAATGTCGTTGTTATAAAGAACATTCAAGAGACATCAATCATTAAAGGTGCACCTGTAAAGTGTCTATAACTCCACAAAAATTAATTTGAGCTTCCACATTTCTCTTCTACCGTGTTGTTTGGCTATTTTGGTAAGAAAATAATAAAATAGGGTTACCGTAGATTTTTTTTCAAATGCCCCTTTCGTATGACGATATCTATCATTGATAATCATTCAGCTCAAGAGCGTTTATAAATGCATGGTCATACTGTAATTAGTTATAAAAGCTGAAAAAGAGCAAAGAAAATAGGATTCCAGCGGGATTCAAACCCGAGACCTCCGGATTGCTAGACCGGCGCTCTTACCGACTGAGCTATAGAAAACCATTTGTTCGGTGCTATAAAAGCTGACACATATTTTAACTTTCTCAACCAGGAAAGCAGTGTTCTTTTTCAATGAAACTTTCAAACATCATTCGGACATATCTTACAATGATATTTTGGTATAGGATTGAAGTCTCAAATATCATTTTGGGCAATATCCGACACTTTACAGGTGCACCTTTAAAAGAAAACCCTGCATGAGAAATAAATTGCTCTTGATCATTGTTTGCATATTCATTAGCAGTATCGCTGTATCGGCAAAAATCTTCAGGATTGAAACCCGATTGAAAGAGGCAGATTAACCCGAAGAAGAAGAAGCTAGAACATGGTAAAATTCAAATATTTGTCTTCTTCTTAATTAATTGCCCTGTTTGGGCAGGTAACTCAAATGTTACTTGCCCACACCTGATTTTCGTTTGCCCTGAGCAAGCCAGATAGTGAGTTTGTTAGAACTCAGGACCCATATTCATGAAAGCCCGCTAGCTTAGTTCCTTGCTAAGTCTATTTTAGGGTTATACACAAGATCTTTTAGTTGCTAACTTAGGCGAACTTAGAGGGTACCTAAGGTTTACCCGGTTGACCCTCGTTGGGGACTAGGAAAATTGTTTGTTGCTCACTAAACTGCACATTTAAAATACACTTAGCAAGGAACTAAGCTAGCAGGTTTCATGAATATAGGGCCTGCTAGCTTAGTTTCGTGCTAACTTGCTAAGTGTATTTAAAATGATACAATTTAGTGAGCAAAAAACAGTTTCCCTAGTCCGCAACTAGGGTTAGCTGGTTAAGCCTTAGGTACCCACTAAATAAACCGTAGTTTAATAGCAACTTAAAGATCATACATGTGCTTAATTCTTAGACATATCATCAAAAAAAACCATGAAACTATATGTAGCTAGCAAGGTTTATGAACATGTGCTATGGTATACACTACTCACAACAAGAAAGTACCCCCTAGCATTTTTTCATATATCTCAACAAGTATTTCACCGATTTTGATCATTCAAACGGTAATGGATGCGCAATTTTCTTACGCACAATGTGAGTGGTAAATGGTTGCCATAGCGTTACGTTTTCATCATGAAAAAATGAATTTTCTAAAACAAAGTGCCCCCCAAAAAGTTGCACTTTCAGTTTTATTTCGCATAGTGGGTACATTTTGTATACGAGTAAACATCTTTATTGAAGATTACCCGACACACAAATCTATTATGTTATCCACTACTACTGCTGCAATTTTTTTAGTGACAAAAGCATGCATTTTTCTAAAACAATGGGCCTTTCAATATGAAATGGATTAGAATGGCCGAAGTCATGTCCTGTTTCATTTTTATTGGAGTTGGCCTAATTCACTAATCTGTTATGTTATTCAGTACTACTGCTGCATTGTTCACAGTCCAAAAGCTTACTCGTGTACAAAATGTACCCACTATGCCAAATAAAACTGAAAGTGCAACTTTTTTGTTGGCACTTTGTTTTAGAAAATTCATTTTTTTAATGATGAAAACGTAACGCTATGGCAACCATTTACCACTCACATTGTGCGTAAGAAAATTGCGCATCCATTACCGTTTGAATGATCAAAATCGGTGAAATACTTTTTGAGGTATATGAAAAAATGCTAGGGGGGTACTTACTTGTTGTGAGTAGTGTATTCCTCACTACTGGTATTTCACATTTCACAACATTATTATAGTAATTATCTTCTTTCTTCCCTTCATTCTTGTTTGTTTCATTTCATAAACTTTTATAATCTTTTCCAATGCGCTTTGAGCACCTTATTAGGTGGATATTGCGCAATATAAATATTCAATATTATTATTATTATTATTATTTATTAATCAGGGTGCCTATGATACAATAAATGTGATGTAAGTTGCACGATGGAAGAAATCTGGAAATTATTTTATGAGCAATGCGCTTTGAGCACCTTATTAGGTGGATATTGCACAATATAAATATTCAATATTATTATTATTATTATTTATTAATCAGGGTGCCTATACAATAAATGTGATGTAAGTTGCACGATGGAAGAAATCTGGAAATTATTTTATGAGCAAGCAAGCCGAGTGCTAACATACATAGTGCTTCAAAAAAGAAATGTTGAACATTTTATTACGAATATAATCAGTAAAAAAAAAAATTTCCCAATTATTTTTTGAATAATAATTGAAAGATACAAACATTTAGGGGGGTTAAAAAGTCTAAAAAGTGAGAAAACAAAAATCTATACAACTTTGTGTACATCCCTGTAACTGTGACGAGTGGCACATCAGGGAAGGGGTGAAGGTGGAAGTCTCCCCCTAGTAATTTGACAAAAGTGATCAGATATGTAATCTTGGGCACAAACATAGAGTACCGCCAAATATGTAACCAACCCTACTTCACTAAATTGCGATCATCCTACTCATTCTCACTCGTTTTTCTCCCTCTCATGAGTCTTCATGTGCGCATACAACCCAGCATGCTGCGTAAACGCCTTGTTGCAAGTGCCGCATTTGTATGGCTTTTCCCCGGTGTGCCGACGCTCGTGATCCTGTCTCGTTTTCGAACGAGCAAAAGCCTGATCACAGAATCTGCAGGGGAAACGTCTTTCCCCGGTGTGCACTTGCTCATGTTCCTTGAGACGCGATTCTTCGGCAAACATCTTGCCGCAAGTGGAACACTGGAAATCGTAGTTGCCGGTGTGCCTTGCCATGTGTACCCTGAAAGCCGCCTTCCTAGCAAACCCCTTGGGACAAAGGTCACAATGAAACCTCTTGATCAAATTTCTTCCATTATGCCTGCTCATATGGAAGCGGAGGGACGAGTCATTCCAGAGTCCCATGCCGCAGATCTGGCAGGTGTATCTTGGACCATCCCGATGATACCTATCATTGTGCGCAATAAGACTTGTGCTGCTTTTGTATGTTTTATTGCAGAGAGAGCATTGGTGCACTTTTTCGGTCTTGAAGTGTGTCTTCATATGCATTATGCAAGATTGCACTCTCGTGAAGGCTTTTCCACAGATGGAACACACCTTTGATTTGGGCTCCCTATTCTGTGCACAGCTGTGCATCTGAAATGATTTCTCAGAGCTGAAATATTGATTGCACTGTTCGCATTTCACACGTCTGACAGAAGTGTTCCTCGTTTTGTCACAATCCTCACTGCATTCAATATGCTGCTCCAGTTCTGTTTCCTTGAGGAATGCTCCTTTACACACTTTACATTTGAACATTTTCTGCTTCGAATAAGTGATCAGATGTAGCTCAAGCTGAAATCTAGAACCGAACATCTTATCACAATGGTCACAAACAAAAGGAGGCCCCTTCTTTCTGACAAGTTCTGGATCACCAGAGGTCCCTTCAGTTGCTACATTTCCTTGCACATCAGCCTCACCAGGTTCTTTTACTTCTCTGCTCTTAGGATGCGGTACAAAATCTCCATATTCCCAACCATTTTCATGGCTGTGTATTTTCCACAAGTGTCTAAGGACCTCTCGACGTCTAAAGAAACCCTTCTTACACCAACCGCATTTGATTGGGAACTCTCCTTCATGGCGGAATAGATGATCACTCAAGTGACCTTGCTGCACATATGATTTGTCGCATTTGGGGCACGCAAAACGCTGCTTTCCACTTTCCAGTATATTGAACTGGGAATCTTGATCACTTGCTAGCGGATTTTGCTCCTCAACATCGGCATTACTGGCATCCACCTCATCATCGTCGCACGCCTCATCTCCATCCATGCCATCATATTCCTCCTTAATCTCAACATGTGTCACATAAAAGACATCCTTGACATCCTCTGTTTCCGACTCCTTGAGCACTTCCGTTGCTTTTTCGTTGTTTGGTTGTTGTTTGTTTTTGTATATTTTCTTGTTAACATCATGACGCTTCATGTGCAGCTTGAGCTCTCCTGGTCGCCTGAAGCCTTTATTACAGAGGCTACATCTGTGAGGATATTCTCCTGTATGTGTCATCATGTGCTCCTTCAAATGCCACAGGGATGAAAATGCTTTCCCACACGTTTCACAAACAGAAGATTGTTTTTTCTTTGTCCCTTGCTTGACGCTCACTGGCTTGTCTGTAGACCTCTGTACCTTCTTAGATACATTATTGGTATCTTCAATTCCAGCTTTCACATTCTGGTTTTGATCGTGAACCTGTGGTTCATCATCATTTGATTCCAAATTTTGCACTTTGTTTTTGTATATTTTCTTGTTAGCATTATGACGTTTCATGTGCGATGTAAGCTCTCCTGGTCGCCTGAAGCCTTTATCACAGAGGCTACATCTGTGAGGATATTCTCCTGTATGTATCATCATGTGCTCCTTCAAATGCCACAGGGATGAAAATGCTTTGCCGCACGTTTCACAAACAGAAGATTGTTTTTTCTTTGTCCCTTGCTTGACGCTCACTGGCTTGTCTGTAGACCTCTGTACCTTCTTAGATACATTATTGGTATCTTCAATTCCAGCTTTCACATTCTGGTTTTGATCGTGAACCTGTGGTTCATCATCAATTGATTCCAAATTTCGCACTTTGTTTTTGTATATTTTCTTGTTAGCATTATGACGTTTCATGTGCAATGTGAGCTCTCCTGGTCGCCTGAAGCCTTTATTACAGAGGCTACATCTGTGAGGATATTCTCCTGTATGAATCATCATGTGCTCCTTCAAATGCCACAGGGATGAAAATGCTTTCCCACACGTTTCACAAACAGACGATTGTTTTTTCTTTGTCACTTGCTTGACACTCAATGGCTTGTCTGCAGACCTCTGGACCTTCTTAGATACATTATTGGTATCTTCAATTCCAGCTTTCACATTCTGGTTTTGATTGTGAACCTGTGGTTCATCATCATTTGATTCCAAATTTCGCACTTTGTTTTTGTATATTTTCTTGTTAGCATTATGACGTTTCATGTGCAATGTGAGCTCTCCTGGTCGCCTGAAGCCTTTATTACAGAGGCTACATCTGTGAGGATATTCTCCAGTATGAATCATCATGTGCTCCTTTAAATGCCACAGGGCGGAAAATGCTTTGCCGCACGTTTCACAAACAGACGATTGTTTTTTCTTTGTCTCTTTCTTGACGCTCACTGGCTTGTCTGTAGACCTCTGTACCTTCTTAGATACATTATTGGTATCTTCAATTTCAGCTTTCACTTTTTGGTTTTGATTCTGATCATGTGGTTCTTTAAGACTCGATTCCGAAATTCGCACTTTCTTTTTGTATATTTTCTTGTTAGCATCATGACGCTTTTTGTGCAAGTTGAACTCTGAACGTCGCCTGAAGCCTTTATTACAGAGGCTACATCTGTGAGGATATTCTCCTGTATGAATCATCATGTGCTCCTTCAAATGCCACAGGGCGGAAAATGCTTTGCCACACGTTTCACAAACTAAAGGTTTTTTTTTTTTCTTGTTAGCATCATGAAGCTTGATGTGCAAATTGAGCTCTGAACGTCGCCTAAAGCCTTTATAACAGAGGCTACATCTATGAGGATATTCTCCTGTATGAATCATCATGTGCTCCTTCAAATGCCACAGGGATGAAAATGCTTTCCCGCATGTTTCACAAACAGACGATTGTTTTTTCTTTGTCCCTTGCTTGACGCTCACTGGCTTGTCTTCATTTAATCGTTCTTCTGATACAACATTGGCATCTCCAAATCCAGCCACCTTCTGATTGCGAATCTCTGTTTTTTCATTCTGCCCTTTAGAAGTTAGTTCGTCATTTTTGTCCATGAACTTGTCTGGATGATGACGCTTTGTGTGTGAGTCAAGCTCTGCAGGTCGCCGAAAACCTTTCTTACAAACTTCACATTTCATATGATATTCTCCGGTATGTGTGATTGCATGTTCCTTCAAATTACTCGCAAATTGAAATGCCTTCCCGCATGCTTCACAAACATGACAACGTTTTCTGACCCTTTCTTCTTTGTCCTTTTTCTTTGGCCTGCCTCGTCTCCTCTGTGGGGGGTTAAGGGTGAGGGGTGAGGGGTGGTATCTCCTCTGGTGCAAGATCAGTTCTTGTTGGCGTCGACATCCTTTGCTACAGATGCTGCACTTCAGAGGATATTCTCCTGTGTGTGTGATCATGTGTTCCTTCAGATGACTCGCTGAATGGAATTCTTTGCCACACAGTTGACATTGTTTTCTACCCTTTCCTTTGCCCCACACTGGCCTTCCTCCTTGCCCGGAACACTCTTGTGCATCTTCGAGCCCATCCACCTTGTTTACCTCAAATTTGTCATTGGTGTCTCTAATTTCAGCCACCTCCTCATTGTGAATTTGTGATTCTTGATGCTGTGATTTTGAAACCGTGTTGGGATGATGGTGCTTTGTGTGCGAGTCAAGCTCTGCAGGTCGCCGAAAACCTTTCATACAAACTTCACAATTTACAGGATATTCTCCGGTATGTGTGATTGAATGTTCCTTCAAATTAGCCACTGAATGAAATGCTTCCCCGCATTGACCGCAAACATGAGAAAGTTTTCTTTGTGGCTTTCTCTCGACAGTCGATGGCTTGTCTTTGGTCCTCCCGACCTGAGGGATGTCATTGGTATATCCAATTTCAGCCAGCTTCTCATTGGGGATGCATGCTTCTTGATTCTGTGATTCGAAAATGTGTTCTTTGTCGGGATGATGACGCTTCGTGTGCAAGTCGAGCTGTGCAGTTCGCAGAAAACCTTTATCACAAATTCCACACCTTATAGAATATTCTCCTGTATGAGATAGTTTGTGATCCTTCAAATGACCAGTTGATCCAAATGTTTTGCCACATGTTTCACAAACATACATGTAAGTCAATTTTCTTTTTTCCCCTGGCTTCTTCCGATTATGACTTTGTGTTTCTTGATGCTGCGATTCGGAAATGTGTTCTTTGTTTGTATGATGACGCTTCGTGTGCAAGTTGAGTTGTGCCGTTCGCAGAAAACCTTTTTCACAAATTCCACAACTTACAGGGTATTCTCCTGTATGTGTTATTATGTGATCCTTCAAATGACCCTTTGATCCAAACGCTTTGCCGCATGTTTCACAAACGTACGTGTAAGACCTTCTAACTTTGTTCCCCGAGTGTGCTTCATTCTGGCTGCACTTACTCCTTTCATTTCGAACAGCTGTCAACTCCCTGTTTATCATCTCTTCAACTACCTGACATCTCATGACTTTATACTCGACGTTCAATTGTATGATTTCTGCCGAACCATCTTCTTCTTGATCCTCGACACATTCAGGAACCCTAATGTTACGTTCTTTGTCATGATCCAGGATGTCAGGGATCTTCGCTTCTGTATAAAATACAGATTTCTCTGATGCACTTTCCTCATCCTTGCAAACATAGGCTTTTTGTCTTTCCGACTGATTACCCACAAAACTGACAGCGTATCCTTCACAGTTCGTAAAGTCATTACCCATTTCCTTGTCCTTGTAGATCTCATCTGTACTTACTTCAGAAGAACTTTCCAGGTTTCCATCAAAATAATCTTCACAGGGGAGGGATCTGGCTTGAGAATTCTTCACATCATCCAAATGGCAGTTATGAGTTGTCCCGTACCAGTCGTCTGTCAATCTGGTTGACTGGCTGTATTCCATTGTTCCTGGGCTGGCATTAGCGGAACCAGCCTGACTTCCATTGCATTCCTCAGGAGATGAATTCATGGTTTCTCTGTTCTGGTTGTCTGAGTTGGTCATGTAGCTTTCCTCTCCAATTGCATCTACAGTAGTTAAAAAAAAAGGAAAACAAAAAACATAAACAAAATGTAGAGGCATTCTCTGCCAAGACATGCCCACAACATGATGAAAAGAATGGATACTCCATGCAAATCACATAGAGCATCCATTCTTTTTGTCATGCCTTGGGGGTATTCTCTACCAATGCCTGTCTAGGACTTGGCATGCATGACTAAAAGAACCGCAATGCTGATGCACTTTGTACAGAACAACAATTCTTTTAGTCATGCATGCCAAGTCCTGGGCACCCTTTGGTAGAGAATGCTGCCTTGGGCATGTCTGGGTATAGCCCTGGAGACAGTTAAGTAACAAGATGCGCTACACAACACATTCTGTATAGCTCTGGTGTGTTTGTGTGTGTGGGGTGTGTACTTGTAATTGAACGTGGTGTGGCAAGATTGGTAGAGCGCACGCTTTCTGATCGTGAGATCCCGAGTTTGAACCCTGTGTAGGCCCACTGGGTTTGTCCTTCAGCTAGAAATGGGTACCGTGGTCGGTACGTGTATATTTTTAAAACTTTCTTTTGAATATGTTTCATTCCAAGGCTACAAATGTCTTTCCATAATTCTTAGGTCCAACGTTGGATCTCTGTGAAACACCCCCAGGTTCTACTTTGTGCAACAAGATACAATAAGGACATTCATAAGAGAGAATTTGGATTTTGGAAAATTTAATACATGTACAGAATAAAAACATCTTGACAAAAATAACGCAATTATAGTTTGAAAGGAATTACCATCAAAATGATCAACAAACTTTTATGTAATACGTATTCTGTAGTATACTTATCACAAATGATCACATTAAAACAGAAAATATGGAAATAATTTCAGTTCTCACTAGCAAAGATATAGCCATATTTTGTCTTCAAAAATCAAATTTTTTCAAACTCTAAGTATTACTAGCTTAAATCTAAAACAGTAACAATTTTCCAACTTGCATTGTACAAGTCTTTGTTTTTTGATTAACATGTAACATCAAAACCAACAATAGGAAAAGGGATTATAAAACAAAGGGAACAATAAACATTCATTGAAACTGTTAACTTTATACACATGCAAGCCTCCACACTTAGATGTAATTGTTTCTGTATTAATTATTGGCACAGTCAGGCAAGTAAACTAGACAATTTATGACATTTTACTTGCTCGACATCAATTTTTACTTGCCCTGGGCAAGCCGGCAAGTGCTTGTGTCGAGCCCTGATACATGTATCCGGGCTATACATACAGTCAAATCGGTTGATATTTCAACAGAGCATTCATATGTACATGTAGGTACAATGTGTAATAAGTGCTTTCACTAACTTATATATCAGTGCCCGAATACACACAAATTAGCACACACTTCATTACCTCATAACAAACAAACAAAAACAATTATATATGACAAATTATGAGTAGGCAAATAAGTAACCAGTAATATTATTTACCATTAACTTGTTTTTAAATTACATTTGTTGCCAATATTGTACCCCAATAGGCTTGATGTAAAGCCGTTTTCCTTTTCAATTCATCCTTGATTTTTGCTCTCAATGAATGTCGTTGTTATAAAGAACATTCAAGAGACATCAATCATTAAATGTGCACCTGTAAAGTGTCTATAACTCCACAAAAATTAATTTGAGGTTCCACATTTCTCTTCTACTGTGTTGTTTGGCTATTTTGGTAAGAAAATAATAAAATAGGGTTACCATAGATTGTTTTCAAATGCCGCTTTAGTATGACGATATCTATCATTGATAATCATTCAGCTCAAGAGCGTTTATAAATGCATGGTCATACTGTAATTAGTTATAAAAGCTGAAAAAGAGCAAAGAAAATAGGATTCCAGCGGGGTTCGAACCAGAGACCTCCGGATTGCTAGACCGGCACTCTTACCGACTGAGCTATAGAAAACCATTTGTTCGGTGTTATAAAAGCTGACACAAATTTTAACTTTTTCAACCAGGAAAGCAGTGTTCTTTTTCAATGAAACTTTCAAACATCATTCGGACATATCTTACAATGATATTTTGGTATAGGATTGAAGTCTCAAATATCATTTTGGGCAATATCCAACACTTTACAGGTGCACCTTTAAAAGAAAACCCTGCATGAGAAATAAATTGCTCTTGATCATTGTTTGCATAATTTCATTAACAGTATCGCTGTATCGGCAAGAATCTTCAGGATTGAAACCCGATTGAAAGAGGCAGATTACATTAGGTAATTCTATAGCTAGCTGAATACCGCTCCTGGAGGGCTGAGGAGCGGTAGTGATTTTTGAGCTCAAGCTTGCATCCAGTATATATTATCAGGGTTGGCACTTCTTATCTCTAGCCCCTGGGCGCTAATGTCTCAGTGCTCAGAGGATTACAGGATTAGGATTGTTGACAGCAGTAATAAAAATGATAAGAATGTGGTCGATACGGAAACAAAAATGATAAAATTGATCACCACGATGGTGGCAGACAAGCTAATGGGACAATCACGTCATGAACCCGAAGAAGAAAAAGCTAGAACATGGTAAAATTCAAATATTTTTCTTCTTCTTAATTTTCTTAATTTTTCTTTCGTTTTGACCGGTTCTTGTAAGTTACTCGTACGGTGTTGTCCTTTGCTCATACGGTGATGTCTGGTAATCGTGCGTTTTTGTACGTTAAATCCGTTTCATATCCGTTCTTCGAGCAACAATGGAGATTACTTTCGTCACCGAATGATTTTATTTCACATATTTTCTATACGTTTGGCATACGTTTACGCAATCCGGTCAGATGTGACCAGGCCTTTAGCATGAAACTATACAGCTAGCAAGGCTTATGAACATGTGCCATGGTAAATAATACATTCCTCACTACTGGTAGTTTACATTTTACATTATTATAGTAATTAGGGTGCATATACAATAAATGTGATGCAAGTTGCACGATGGAAGAAATCTGGAAAATTATTTTTTGAGCAAGCAAGCCGAGTGCTAACATATGCTTCAAAAAGAAATGTTGAACATTTTATTACGAATATGCTAAGTAAAAACAAATTGTTCTCAATTATTTTTTGAATAATAATTGAAGATACAAACATTTGGGGGGTTAAAAAGTCTAAAAATGTTTTTAAAAAATAAAAAATAAAACTTTGTGTGCATCCCTGTAACTTTGACGAGTGGAACATCAGGGAAGGGGTGAAGGTGGAAGTCTCCCCCTAGTAATTTGACAAAAGTGATCAGATATGCAAGCTTGGGCACAAACAAAGAGTACCACCAAATAAGTAACCAGCACTACACCACTGACTGCGATCATTCTACTCATTCTCACTCATTTTTCTCCCTCTCATGAGTCTTCATGTGCGCATACAACCCAGCATGCTGCGTAAACGCCTTGTTGCAAGTGCCGCATTTGTATGGCTTTTCCCCGGTGTGCCGACGCTCGTGATCCTGTCTCGTTTTCGAACGAGCAAAAGCCTGATCACAGAATCTGCAGGGGAAACGTCTTTCCCCGGTGTGCACTTTCTCATGTTTCCTGAGACACGATTCTTCGGGAAACATCTTGCCGCAAGTGGAACACTGGACATCGTAGTTGCCGGTGTGCCTCACCATGTGCAACCTGAACGACCCCTTCCTAGCAAACCCCTTGGGACAAAGGTCACAATGAAACCTCTTGATCAAATTTTTTCCATTATGCCTGCTCATATGGAAGCGGAGGGACGAGTCGTTCCAGAGTCCCATGCCGCAGATCTGGCAGGTGTATCTTGGACTATCCCGATGATACCTATCATTGTGCGCACTAAGACTTTGGTTGCTTTTGTATGTTTTATTGCAGAGAGAGCATTGGTGCACTTTCTCAGTCTTGAAGTGTGTCTTCATGTGCATTATGCAAGATTGGGCTCTCGTGAAGGCTTTTCCACAGATGGAACACACCTTTGATTTGGGCTCCCTATCCTGTGCACAGCTGTGCATCTGATATGATTTCTCAGAGCTGAAATATTGATTGCATTTCACACGTCTGACGGAAGTGTTCCTCGTTTTGTCACAATCCTCACTGCATTCAAAATGCTGCTCCAGTTCTGTTTCCTTGAGGAATGCTCCTTTACACACTTTACATTTGAACATTTTCTGCTTCGAATAACTGAACATATGTAGCTCAAGCTGTAATCTAGAACCGAACACCTTATCACAATGGTTACAAACAAAAGGAGGCCCCTTCTTTCTGACAAGTTCTGGATCACCAGAGGTCCCTTCAGTTGCTTCATTTCCTTGCACATCAGCCTCACCAGGTTCTTTTACTTCTCTGCTCTTAGGATGCGGTACAAAATCTCCATATTCCCAACCATTTTCATTGCTGTGTATTTTCCACAAGTGTCTGATGACCTCTCGACGTCTAAAGAAACCCTTCTTACACCAACCGCATTTGATTGGAAACTCTCCTTCATGGCGGAATAGATGATCACTCAAGTGACTTCGCTGAACAAATGATTTGTCGCATTTAGGGCACGCAAAGCGCTGCTTTTTGTATATTTTCTTGTTAGCATCATGCTGCTTCATGTGCAGCATGAGCTTTCCGGGGCGCCTGAAGCCTTTATTACAGAGGCTACATCTGTGAGGATATTCTCCTGTATGTATCATCATGTGTTCTTTCTTTGTGTGTGAGTCAAGCTGTGCAGGTCGCCGAAAACCTTTCTTACAAACTTCACATTTTATAGGATATTCTCCAGTATGTGTGATCGCATGTTCTTTCAAATGACTCGCAAATCGAAATGCCTTCCCGCATGTTTCACAAACATGACAACGTTTTCTGACCCTTTCTTTGTCCTTTTTCATTGGCCTGCCTCGTCTCCTCTGTGGGGGGTTAAGGGTGAGGGGTGAGGGGTGGTATCTCCTCTGGTGCAAGATCAGTTCTTGTTGGCGTCGACATCCTTTGCTACAGATGCTGCACTTCAGAGGATGTTCTCCTGTGTGTGTGATCATGTGTTCCTTCAGATGACTCGCTGAATGGAATTCTTTGCCACAATGTTGACATTGTTTTCTACCCTTTCCTTTGCCCCACACTGGCCTTCCTCCTTGCCCGGAACACTCTTTTGCATCTTCGAGCCCATCCACCTTATTTACCTCAAATTTGTCATTGGTGTCTCTAATTTCAGCCTCCGCCTCATTGTGAATTTGTGATTCTTGATGCTGTGATTTTGAAACCGTGTTGCGATGATGCCGCTTTCTGTGCGAGTCAAGCTCTGCAGGTCGCCGAAAACCTTTCTTACAAACTTCACAATTTACAGGATATTCTCCGGTATGTGTGATTGAATGTTCCTTCAAATTAGCCACTGAATGAAATGCTTTCCCGCATTGACCGCAAACATGAGAAAGTTTTCTTTGTGGCTTTCTCTCGACAGTCAATGGCTTGTCTTTGGTCCTCCCGACCTGAGGGATGTCATTGGTATATCCAATTTCAGCCAGCTTCTCATTGGGGATGCATGCTTCTTGATTCTGTGATTCGGAAATGTGTTCTTTGTCGGTATGATGACGCTTCGTGTGCAAGTCGAGCTGTGCAGTTCGCAGAAAACCTTTTTCACAAATTCCACAACTTACAGGGTATTCTCCTGTATGTGTTATTATGTGATCCTTCAAATGACCCTTTGATCCAAACGCTTTGCCGCATGTTTCACAAACGTACGAGTAAGACCTTCTAACTTTGTTCCCTGTGTGTGCTTCATTCTGGCTGCACTTACTCCTTACATTTCGAACAGCTGTCAACTCCCCGTTTATCATCTCTTCAACTTCCTGACATCTCATCACTTTGTACTTGACGTTCAATTGTATGATTTCTGCCGAACCATCTTCTTCTTGATCCTCGACACATTCAGGAACCCTAATGTTACGTTCTTTGTCATGATCCAGGATGTCAGGGATCTTTGCTTCTGTATAAAATACAGATTTCTCTGATGCACTTTCCTCATCCGACTGATTACCCACAAAACTGACAGCGTATCCTTCACAGTCATTACCCATTCCCTTGTCCTGGTAGATCTCATCTGTACTTACTTCAGAAGAACTTTCCAGGTTTCCATCAAAATAATCTTCACAGGGGAGGGATATACTGGCCTGAGAATTCTTCACATCATCCAAAAGGCAGTTATGAGTTGTCCCGTACCAGTCGTCTGTCAATCTGGTTGACTGGCTGTATTCCATTGTTCCTGGGCTGGCATTAGCGGAACCAGCCTGACTTCCATTGCATTCCTCAGGAGATGAACTCATGGTTTCTCTATTCTGGTTGTCCGAGATGTTCATGTAGCTTTCCTCTCCAATTGCATCTCCAATAGTTGAAAAAAAGAAAACAAAAAACATAAACAAAATGTACTCTCTGCCAAGACATGCCCACAACATGATGAAAAGAATGGATACTACATGCAAATCACCGCATAGTCCCATAGAGCATCCATTCTTTTTGTCATGCCTTGGGGGTATTCTCTACCAATGCCTGTCCAGGACTTGGCATGCATGACTAAAAGAACCGATGCTCTATGCACTTTGTATAGAACAACGGTTCTCTTAGTCATGCATGCCAAGTCATGGGCACCCTTTGGTAGAGAACGCCGCCTTGGGCACGTCTGGGTACAGCAAACATTATTAACATACATGCGTGAAGTCTTTGCGGTGGTCACACATCTTAGTCTCTAACAAGTCACAGGTTCAAGGCTTGCATTTAGGAAATTTGTATAAAAATTGCTTATTCAGCACTTTGTGTGCTAGATGTGCTAGAAAGGTTGCAGTGTGTATCTGATATCTGGGGTAATAGTACTTATAGTAGCAAAGGAAAATGGAATGTGCGCTATAGCTTACCACCAATTCCCAATGTATCTAGACAGTTTCCATTCTGTTTTTCGTCACCGGTATCAAAAATGCTAATCCTTTCAAGTGGTCCTATTCATCATGAGCCAACATAAAGGAAGAAAAATTGCTTCCTAGCCTACCTTGTTCATTTCCATCAGAGGAAGAGATTCCTTGACCCTCGTCTCCGTTGCCATGGTGAGGAATGCTGTGCATGTCTTTACCATCCAGGATGAGAATCCCCCTGGCTTTCATGGCATCTTCCATTACTCTCTGAATGGGGTCTCGAATGCTCCTCTCTGCATCCATGATGTTGAAAAACAGTAATGCCGAAGTTAGTCTTTAGATATATATCACAGACACACCTGATCACTGAAGTCATCAAGTGGACACTCCACCATCCATCATCCGTCTCAAGTTTGGATGACTGTTTCAAATCTTCATCTTTTTATCATCTCTTCAAGGAACTGCATACATTGTGCCCAGCATGTCGACTTAATCAAGTATATAGCTAGAACCAACGTTTCAAGGCAAATCTGTGTCACTGTACTGGAAGAGTTCTTGAATATTATCCATGTTTCTGTCCACTATTTATCTCCCAAGTCCTCTAGAAGTATTTGCAGTTGAAGGAGCCTGTGCAGATCCAATTTGTTGGTTGTTGTTGTTCTGGGCCTTTATAAGTTCATCTTGTCCACACATCATACTGCATTCCAATGGACTTTCTGTGTGAAGATAACAAATAAAAAATGAGATTTGACTAGTTAAATGTTAAATCATATTTCCTAACACTACCCTACACTTATTGTATTTCCTAGAAATTTATGTTTTTAAATGTACTGTTCAAGTACAAATTTTTGTTGGACTTACCTTAATTTTATTTAGATAAACGGTTGTCATTTTAAAGGGAACCAAACAAAAATATATCTATACTTAGATATGAAAAATATTAGTTTAAGTAGTCCATTTCACCAAAAAGTTCATCATGCTTGCATTTTTGAGGCTCAGGGCGGCCACAGTGCGCGGGGGCAAGCATCCACCCTCTACCCCTGCAAGTCAAGGGGCTTACTGTATAAGCCCACCCTCTTACCCTACTGATTGTCAACACAAGTGTGTGACCCGGGCTGTGGCGCAAATCATGACTAAAAATCACTTTTTAAACTTGCCATGAATTCATGGCAAAAATTCATCTAGTATACAAATACATACATGTATATTGTGAATAAAATAAACTGTGACTGAGAGACTGAGATTTGATGCATTTCAAAGAGTCGTTAGCTGGCGAGTCGCCCAAATTTACTTAACACATGAAGAACTAAATTTGTAAACTGATATGAATATCTGTTCGACCTGCAGAAAGTTTGATCAGAGCGGATTCACGTATGCGTGCAATGTATCTGTGAAGGCGTGAACTCTCTTATTATTTGCCCCTTTACTGAAAAGAAGTGTGTGTTTAATCAATGTGTGAAGTTACAAGTGTCAAGAGTACGACAGGGTATATCTGGGAAGAAATCAAATAGTCTATCAGGGCAATTCCACGAGATGTACCCCTTGAACCTCCAAAATTAAAACATTACAAATGCAATTTTTTGACCTATTTTATCAAAGAGTATCATATGGGGTTTATAATTCTGTAAAGATTGATGTTTCATATGATTGGGGTGATATTGAAAATTTATAGCGAAAAATAGGCACTTTCTTACTGATTTAGCATTATTTCTGCCCAAATTTAGACAATATTATGTAGCAAAATAAATCCATTCAAGTAGTGATTAATCACTTTCTTCTTGCATTTTTGTGCAGCATTAAGCTGAGCTGTCAATGTTTACATGATAACAAAACCAGTTTAGGTCTTTCATGCTGATTTCTGGTAGATCACTAAAGTTCTGATGTTTGTGTAAAGCGAGTCCGTAACAGCTGTAACGCTTGTAAGCTATAAGTAACCATGGCAACCAAATACAGAGAGCAAGAAACTTAATATTAAAAAAACTGTGTTTACACAATGATGTGAACTGCTTGATGTAAAATGAAAGTTCAATCTATAATAAATTTGAAAAAAAAATCTATCTTAAAAAAAAATGTAACACCCGTAACGTTTTTGTTAGGGCTGTTACGAGTTCTACGGCTGGCAAAGTTTGAGCTAGTTATAGTGGTCAAAGTACCTTTAAATTAATGTGGGAACGTTTGGATTAATGTTTTAAATGTCAATAATACATTTAATAGGGAAAGGAAAAGAAAAAACTTGATATTTTCTAGTTCAGGGGGGGAAAATGTAACACCCGTAACGTTGTAAGCTTGGATAGATCATAGCACACAGAAAAACTGACTTAGCATCACACATTTTGAATTTTATTTGCTATGCAACAATATGAATAAGCTGGACATAAAATGGCTCTTCAGTTAAAAATCTATTCACAGAAATGATGTCATTGAAGAAATGTAACACCCGTAACAATATTGTTGACAAAGTATTGCAGTAGCATACGAAACGTCATGATCGTTTAGATTCCTAGTTTGACCATACATTGCGAGACAAACGAATATCATTAGCAATATTATTTCTGATACTATATCCGCAATGGATTATATATTTACTATTATTGATTGAACATACGGGCACCCTGCCCTGAAATTGATACGTAGATATGAGCGTTGTAGCGAGAAGGTGGCTAGGTTCTACCGTGGGTTTGGCATCAATATTTTAATTTGTTGGGCTATAGGACATAATTTTTGCATTTGTTTGGGAACATATGCTTGTGAATGTGCACAGAGGGGGTGTATGTTTAAAAAAAAAATTGTAACTTTAGAGGCTTGTAAGGCTTCACAGTTGTGAAGGCCACGAGCTGGATTTTTAAAATAAATTGATAAAATCATAAAAAAGAGATCAATGTATACCCGAAATTCAAAAATTGTGGTTGTATTTTACAGGCCAATTTGTACTTTTTTTGTTTTTTAAAGGGTTAAATTTGCTGAAAATGTTCTTAAAATGCCAGGAATAGTGCACATTTTTACTCCAATAATAATCATAAATGTGCTTTCAATTTATGTTATAAAATGATTTTTGCTCAAATTGGTAATTTTCTTGAAATGGTAACAGTTTTAAACTACTAGATGCTCATTGTTCTTTAGGTCTCATGATATCGTATTAATACAACTTAAATGTACTTAAAGACCATTTTTACTTTTCTATTTCATAAATTTTCATGCAACTTAGAACGCTTCCATGAAATAACACTTATGAAGCGGGGTTCAACATTTCATTTCACACGGCGTAACACCCGTAACGAAAAATGTAACACCCGTAACGTTCATCTTGATGACATAATTTATTTTCAGAGTGTTCTAGATGCAATCAGTTTATTCTACATTACTAACCATGGCATACACTACCTTTCTTCACCAATGGCACCATTCTAATCCCTCAAATTTCACAGACTTTTTGAAGTAAAGTAAGTTGTTTTCCCAAAAAAAATGTTGTTTTGTTCTGTAACACCCGTAACGGTGATGTAATGTATTATAATTTCAATATTAATAAAAGCTGTTGTTGCTAATAGATTTGTTTTTAGTGTGTATGCTCTTCTACCCCATGGGTGTATTTAATTTGATATACTCCTAACAGTTTTTTCCTGGGAAGGGTTTATATGGCCCAAAGTCAGTCTAAAACGCACTGTCTTAATCATTTAATGACTTACAATTATCAAACGATATCTCCAGAAGAAGAATGATACACCCTCATACTACTATTACTACCATACCTGAACTTTCATAAGTTAAGGTCCTACATCAAGTGCGAAGTACTGCAAACAAGCGTGAATAAGCCATCGATATAATTATAACTAGATGTATCTTCGACTGCGCGCAGTCGAAAATGATGCCTCCGCCATTGCGCAATTTCTATATATCAACCCCAAATTAACATACACTGAGTCAATTCTGTCAACTCAATTTTGATGGTAATCTGTCTATCAGATCTGGCCATATCACAATTATGAGCTGTGTATAAGTGACCTTGACCTTTGCCCTCATGACCCCAACATTTTATTAGTTTATTAGCTCCCCAAAATTCAAATTATATGTACTAAGTTTGATGGTTATTTGTCAACTGGTTCTTGAGATTTTTTTACATGAGTCCTGTGACCATGACCTTTGACGTCATGACCCCAAAATCTAATCAGATCATCGGCCCCCCAAGATACATACGTGTACAGTTGTCCTCAAAATTATTCATACCCCTTGGAAAATAACATTTTTTTTTAGATTCTTTGTTTGTAAAAGCTTTTATGTTGATACTTCCTGTGTATATTTTGTCTACTTGTTGTTATGCACAAATCCACATATGAGTTGGCTAAACTTCATTTGCATAATAATAGATATGGCCAAAAGTTCTATTTGCTCATGTTCAGAATTATTCATACCCCTGACAATACTTCAACAAAAATTTACTTTTTTGATAGTGCCCATTCGTTTCGCTTCCTGCAAATGTGCTAGTATTTGTCCTATAGTTATTTAAGGATGTTTCAGTGGATTAAAAACCTTTTTTGTTGACCAAATGTTAAACAATAATACAAATAGCACTTTTCCAGAGGGAGTAAAAATAGAGGAAAAGCGTTCTGGTCATCCTCGGTTTCTGATCATCATGGCCAAGAAGAAGGAGTTCAGTGATGACCTACGCCAACGTCTTGTGCGTGCCCATAGTGAAGGAAAGGGTTATAAGGCAATTTCAAAGCAGTATTATGTCCCTATGGCAACTGTCCAGAGCATAATCAACAAGCACAAGAGGTTCAACACTGTTAAATATCTCAGCTGGCGTGGCAGGAAGCGTAAGGTGTCCCCCAAACTTGCCAGGAAAATCTGCCAAGAGGTCAACAACAACCCCCGGATCACAACCAAGGCCCTTATTGAAATGCTAATGATGGGCTAATACAAAATATTTAAAAAAATAAATAAATAAATTTAAAAAAAAAAGTTTTTTTTTCTTTGGAAAATGATCCCAAAAAACATATTTTGGGAAAATAAATGAATACCAAAGCAACATATATCCATATGAATAAGCCCAAGGTAATCTTGTATGGGTATGCTGCTTTCATTTCAAACTGATTACCTCTCCTTTTACAAAATGTTTGGGTGATTTTGCGACGGGGGGATTTATCAACTTTCCTTTCAAGTTTCATTAATTATTAATTTGTTTCAGTTCTAGAATTTGTAGAAATTAATTAAACCTTCAACCTACCTTGCATGATATTTAATTTGTTGAAAAAGAATGATAACTTACCCAAAATTGATGATTTTTACGGTAGTCCGTGCTGATATTCCAACTGATCGCGCTGCAATGACCCTAGATCGACAAATCTATCGCTTTCATGGCCTTTTTGACATTATTATTGTTATTTTCACTGTCGGCATGCTAGAATGCCGACAGTGAAAATAACAATAATAATGTCAAAAAGGCCATGAAAGCGATAGATTTGTCGATCTACAATGACCCCGGGCCCGGAAGCTGGCTATGCATGCATGCTATCCCAGCATGCATAGCCGACGAGCTTTCGGCCGGGGTCATCATTGCAGCAATCAAATGGAATATGACACAGACTACCGTCAAAAATCATCAATTTGAAGTAAGTTATCCTTCTTTTTAGCCTCAGTCATTATTTTTAGTTTACCATTTGGAACATTGAAGTCCATGGCCATGCATAACATAATTCGTAAGTATGAATATTATGAATAATACTAACTATTATGAACCCAGAGTCCCAGATATATAATTTTAACTAAGGAGTAAGGTAAAGCCAAAGGGAGGTAATGTTTGTTTTTATTAGTGTGTTTGCCGTTATCCTCACGGTATACACACTTCAGTATGCCAGGCGCCGTACTTCGCACGGCGTCTGGTTAGGTTAAAGGCATATATGCGTGGGTTATAAAGGGTAGTCAGCAAATTCCAACTCGACTCCACCGTAATCTCTCGAGGTAAACTCACGATATGTGTTGGATCGATCGAAGAGAGGTGCTTCGAAATATCTGAACAAAGGCCTTCTTATGAAATTGCATGCAGCAAACAAATTTCTCACGCTGTCACCTGACACATCAAACGGCGGCACTTTGATCGGTTGCGGTTAAGCGTGTTACGTGATATTTTCGCTCGTAAACATCTCTGATGGATCTGCATTCGACTAGTACAAACATTCCGAACGCGACTATTTTTTATGAATTTTTGACTCGGGTATTCGGAAGCGGGACAGTTTGCGATCGCTACTTATAACTGAGCCAATGGGGATTATGTAGCGTGCGTAAAAGTGCGCAAGATGGATCCACGCGTCTATTAACCCACGCATATATGCCTTTAAGTATACAGGATTACAGAGGTCCCACACATTGACATTATGGGGATGCCTCATACAGATTACACTGTAACCCACGCAGTTCTAAGTATGTGGGGCAACATTATTATTAGCCCAGCCCAGGCCAAGCTTGCATGAGTGAGCATGACATTTGACTGTGTACTGTTATTGTTAATCAATTCTAGTTTTAAGGGTTTATCAGTAATGTACATCAGATTAATAATAACATACCAGAAATAAGAAAATGTGCTCCTCCTTCATAAGAAAAGTCTGCAGACGTAGACACCGGCAAGTCAGTCATATTGTGACGTCATCATTGACGGGTGCATGCCGTGCATCGACGCGACGTCTGAAATTTTAACACCAAATAGGCGAACAAAAAGACGCAAATGGCGGTATTACTGGAAACAACCCTCGGTGATTTGGTTGTCGATCTGTATCCAGAAGAAAGACCAAGATGTGAGTAGAATTTTAATGTATCTTCCTTGTTATTATGACAATAAACGCAGTGAATATCAATTTTGCAATGCTTTTCCAACACAAAATGTAACCCATGGGACCACGATCACTTCTTGTAGTCCCATGCATTGATATGTGCGTCTAATAAACAAATATACCAATTACCATGGCCTGCACTGAGAGCGAGCCTCTAGTTGAAATTATGGATTCCGAGGTGACAGGAAAAGCACTATGTTCTGAGGGTCGTAGACCCGAAGAACATAGTGCTTTTTCTGTCACCGAGGAATCCATAATTTCACTAGTGTAGTGGCTCGAAATAGTGCATGATATATTTGTTTTATATATTTTTATTATTATATACCGTGGGTGCTGGAGAACCCGGACAGTCACACACAACACAGTGCGTCATTGAATTTGTACACGCACCGTGCGCGGTGTCCGGGTTCTCCTGCACTGCGATAAATTGAACCTTCGTGCATGAAATCGCGCTGTGCGGAAACCCGCTTTGCCGTTGAGCGATAATTTTTTATCAGCGAAGGCAACGCGATATTACGGTCCAATTGGTGTAAGTTTCTACCAAAATGAACTACTGAGCGTAGATTTACAAAAGCGAGAATAAAGATTATAAAAATTGTAATCTCAAATTATCGTGAATAAAATAAAAAATAACAAATTTTGGAGTTTAAAGACTGACTTTCAAGCGATTTTCTGGATAACCAGGAGGACTACAGAACAGCAATATACATGTATTTTATGAGCAATATGCAGATAAATCGTTTGATATAAGTTTCGAGTCGCATGTTCAGTGCATTTTCGGCAAATCTAATTTCAAAGGTAGCCCTGTCCATTTTTTGGCCGGGTTCTCCCCCCGTCCGGGTTCTCCAGCAACTACGGTATATGTTAGATACCCAACATTTTACAAAGGGTTGTGTAATTCATAAACAAAGCAATTAATTTCCACCACTTACGGAACCACTGCTATTTCCTGGTGCCGGGCATTAGGGCCAACCATTTGCGAGTGCGCCAATGCTATTCACACGTACCTTTGTAGACAATAGATTCCCGGGCACGTAGTACTTATCGCACTTAACGTTGTACAGTGAGTTAGCGAGCTCCCATTGGTTGATCGCCCGATCTCCAGTCAAACGTCAGAGCGCTCTCTCCCTGACTGGGCTCAGTCAAGCAGAGAGCGCAGTGATGTTTCACCGAAATTGGACTTGTGGGCGGAGCCTTGCTCTACTGCTCGGGTCTAATACATGCAGAGCGCTATGCCTGGCTTCGGCTGTTGCGCGAAGCCACGCCCCATCTGTCAATCTTCATCCGTGCCAAGCAAAAACGGTGACCAAAACTCACTGACATGCCATACATTATACACGTGTCGAATCTCACCCATAGGTGTCGCACACTAATCATCGGTACACACACTGACACAGACAATAGAAAAATCAAAGAATCATTCAATACAACTCGCGAATTTATAAGTCAAATATTACGAAAATGAGAACTTACCAAACTGCTGAGAAGTAGGAAGAATAGTAGGAAGAATATCTCAGCTTTCGAATGGTGCAAACAAATTCGTCAAAAATCGAGATTTGACTGGAATATCACGAGTTTGGTATCAGAATGTAGGGGCCATCGACAGCTTTCTCCTCGCATACGAATGGTATAACGTTGAGTCTATGGCAGCATGCGAAAGCCAATCAGAAGGCGCCTTTAGCTGCAGCATGGGTTGGCTTTATGCAAATGAGTCCGATCGGATGCGCGGGATGGGAGGTATAGTTCTACGTGCCGGGCGATTCGTTCGCTCTGCACACATTGCAATTCACCGCACGCATCGCAGTCTATGCAATTCAGACCGCATGAACGCATGCTTTAGAATGGTGATGCGTTTCCAATTTTTTTTCTTTTTTTCTGGAAACATATTTTTGTGAACTTGTTGATGAAATGGAATACTAAAGATGTTACCTTTCTTTAATAAGAATATTATTTTTGGGTGGTGGTACCCTTTAAGTTAAGCCATGTAACTTAAAGACAATAATACACTAATTTGATCAGAGCTTTCTTTTTTTTCTATTCTGTATGCATGCAGGTTGCCTGAACTTCCTGAAGCTGTGTAAAACCAAGTACTATAACTACGTCCTCTTTCATTCTATTCAGGTAAAGTGCAGCCTATGTAATTTTTCTTCTGACATGATGTTAAAAGGTGGCCCCAAATTTAAAACTATTGGTGGATATTATGGCTGTTTCTGAACCAATTCTGACCAAGCAAAGTTTCCTTTGTCTTTAAAGGGATAGTTGAGTTTTGGTAAAGAGAGTACAGTTTTATTCAAACTGAATTTTAGTAACCAAAACCTGCACAATTACATTACAAACTAATAATTATAACTCCACCATGCTCGAAAGGAATGAAAAATTACACATGACTAAGTAAAAAGCCTGTTATCATTGGAAAAAAAAGAGCCGTTAAAACTCAAGAGGGCACTCTCTAAAAACTCATTGGTTTCAAACATTTAAAATAAAATATTGTGCATGTGATGTTTTGTTGAAATAGTGATAAGATAGAGAGAAAATCAACAACTATTTAAAAATGTCTTTTTGTAAATTTAAGAGGAAGGGTTAACGCTGGTTCTAATTATCCTTTTAAAACGATGTGCTTAAATTTCAAATGTCACACCTAATATTTCATTACCTCCCAGACCTATGACTGTATGCATTATCTTATCATTTATATTCTGTATTTTATTGCTTTTAACAATATAAAATGTTTTTGTTATCTTTTTGAAAATTTCCATTCACAATCGCCATGTGCTGTCAAATGAATAACTTGAAAATTGAAACAAAACTATTGAGCCAGCTTCATGGCTGGAAATCATATATGTTGTATGAAAATAACTCTTGAAATTGAGATCCATGTAGTACATTTGATTAGATACCATATTGAGTTTAATTTCCTGATGTCACATTCTCCTCCCAGAGGAGCTTCATGGCTCAAACTGGCGATCCCACGGGAACAGGCAATGGAGGAGCATCCCTTTTCAGGTATTTATGCTTCCACAATAGTCTGGGGAAACCTGTGGCCGAGAGCACGATCATGACCCAGGACCAGCCCTAGTTCCACTGATCTCTAGATATCGTCGGTTGAGAAAGAGAAGGGCGCTAAGTCCTTACGCGCGCGCCGAATGTCATTCCGAGATAATCGCGTTTACATTTTGTTGCATTTTTAAAAGTCACAATTAACAGCTTTGTCTGATTTGATTATTGGTATATATCTCAGTAATTAAAACAAATTATCATTTGAAAATTTGGTACAAGGTACAGAACATTGCAAGCTACAAGATAGTATACATACATGTAACTCAATTTCTGAAATGTCACTAAAAAATT
>JBAMJV010013155.1:0-19809 GCA_037951105.1 Echinarachnius parma
TTAAAGGGATAGTTGAGTATTGGTCAAACTGAAGTTTAGTAACCAAAACTTGCACCATTATACGGTACAAACTAATAGTTCCAAATTCACCATGCTCGAAAAGTATACACACTTACAAACGACTAAGTAAAACCCCTGTTATCATTTAAAAAAAGAGCCGTTACAACTCAAGAGGGCGCTCTCTATAAAACTCATTGGATTTAGTCATTTTTTTTCATTCAAAATGGTGCATTTGATGTTTTGTTAAAATAATGATTCAATAGAGATATCATCAACAACTTTTTAAAAACTTAATTAGATTTTTTTCAAAGAAGTCTATAAGCATTTTTAAAATTTTTTCTAAAAAGTCAAAATGTCCCTGGTGGAGAACTTTTGATTTAAATTCGTTTATGGATATTTCCACCGTTTCTGAACCGATTTTACTCAAATAAAGTTTATTCTGTCATTAAAATTGTATGTTCTTTCACATTTGACAGTCAGTTTTTCATTATCTCACAAAAAATATTTTGGGAAGTGCCCTCTTTACCAAAACTCAACTATCCCTTTAACGTGACTTGTCCCGACACAATAATAATCAGGCGCATTCTTTCAAATTTCTGATTCGGGTTATTTCTGAACTCTACTACAATAAAAACAAACAAACAAACAAACAAAAAATATATAAGGGTAATAATGATAGCTCATTTATTCAGAATACTAATGTATGCGCAATTCAATAAAGGTTGTATTGTACCCATGTTTCGAAGCCAAACGGCTAAATTATATACATATGTTTACATAGAAAATATGCATATACAAAATATAAACTACAAAATTCGTATTAATTGAGTAATTGAGTAATTTGTTGAGTAATATTGCCATTCAATGCGGATACACAATTGCGTATAAAATGTCAGCAAGGGACGAAAGACCTGCATAATATGTATTAAAGGGATAGTTGAGTTTTGGTAAAGAGAGTACAGATTTGGTCAAACTAAATTTTAGTAACCAAAACCTGCACCATTACATTACAAACTAATAGCTATAACTCCACCATGCTCGAAAGGAATACAAAATACAAATGACTAAGTAAAAAGCCTGTTATCATTAAAAAAAAAATCAAGAGGCTTCAACCATTTTAAATAAAATCTTGTGCATGTGAAGTTATTTTAAATATTGAGAAGATAGAGACATAATCAACAACTATTTAAAAACCTCTTTGGTAAATTTTTGAAAAGAAGAAGCATTTTCAATTTGTTTTTAACGGCTGGTTCAAAATTATCGAATAATTGTGGGGCCCCACAGTTATTACAAATGGCTTGTGGATATTTTAGCCATTTCTGAACCGATTTTGATCAAAAAAGTTTATTCTGTCATTAAAATTGTATGCTCTTGCGATCTTGACACTCGATCCGTTTTTCATTATCTCACAAAAACCTATTTTGTGTACAGCCCTCTATACCAATACTCAACTATCCATTTAATAAAACATTCAGATTCAACTTATACATCATTGAAATTCGTATATCGGATCCTACACAAATATACTACAATTTAAGTTAGCGTATCGACGCACTGGTCCATCAAGTAAGTACATTACTGAATTGGACACAAATAGCTCTGGGCCTCCTGAAAACACATACATTTATGAAGATCTATATATCGCTTTTTAGAAATTACACGTCCTAATAGAAATGACTGTCCGTGGTAAATGATCGATCATATACAAACGTAGATGCGAAATTCATAATTTGATATGGGAAAGCAAATGTAACATTGGGAATATCCAAAGTAAACAAAACACACACGTGCAAAAAAAAAAAAAAAAAAAAAAAAAAAACATTAACTGGTTACGTTGATACAATTTGCTATATACAGTATACGAGTATAGAAAAAAAACGCAATCGTTCATTCAAACTCAATTTTATGTAAAATTATCAAATACAAAAAAGGATAGGTCATATACCTTAAATGTTTTGTATGTTTTGTATAAGTATAAAAGCACACAGAGTGAGTAAAAACAAACGCAACAAAACCGGACATTTAGTTAGCTCACTCAGCTCGCAGGTTTGTGCACAAACAAAAAGGGTAAACGAGACCTAGCAAAAAAAGGGGCGGAGCTACTAATTTGTTCGCAATAGACCGCTTCTGTAATGTATGCAAATACTATGCGTATGACGTCAGACTCTCCGTCGTCATGCTTAACAAAAGTAACTAGGTCCGGCAAGCTAGCTTGCCGGACATGGTTACTTTTGTTAAGCTTGACGACGGAAAGTCTGACGTCATACGCATAGTATTTGCATACATTACAGAAACGGTCTATTGGCGTCACATTAAAGCGCACACAATCAATCCAGGTTCTAAAAAATATAGTACAGAAGCCATGATGTCATAAAAACACTTTTTTAGAATTTTCAAATTTGGACTTCATTTTCAGAAAGAGCATAACAAATAATGTCCAAATACCGAATATCAAAGGTATAGGTTACGTATTGGCTGAGATATGCCCATCCGAGTGAATTTTACTTCAATGGGCAATCAGTGTTATAGTGCACTGGTTCATAAATGTATGAACCAGTGCACTATAACACTGATTGTCCATTGACAAAAAAAAATCATTCGGATGGACATGTCTCAGCCAATACGTAACCTATTCCTTTGATTTTCGGTATTTGGATATTATTTGTTATGCTATTTCTGCAAATGAAGTCCAAATTTAAAAATTCCCCAAAAAAAGGTTTATGACATCATTTATGACATCACACTTCACCACTCTATGGCAGCCTCTATACTGTGAATGGGATGAGTGATTTTGAATAATTCTCTTCCCTTGCTCACAGGGCAAATAATATTATAAATATTGGCATGAAAATTAGTTTTTATATAATTATAGAGAACATGACCAAAAGTAGACCGTCGTTAGGGAGATTTCTTTTGAATGATGTATGATAGTTTCATTTAAAAAAAGGAGCATGAGCTGTTTACATTTAGCGACATAAGTGACAATTGATGTCAGATTGTATCACCTGCCATGCCTACTGCCCATTGCTTGTGACTACTTTTCAATTCAATCAGAAAAAATCCAAACCTATCTCATATATTGTCTGTTACCGTGAGCCAAACACCAATGTATAGATGTAAAGTGAAAGCTCCATAATTAGTTAAAACTGTTGAATTTAACAAAGTTAATGTGGATGTGGTGTGGCAACATTGGTAGAGCGCGCGCTTTCCAATCGTGAGATCCCGGGTTCGAACCCTGCCCACCGCGTTTGTCCTTCAGCAAGACAATTTATCCACTATTGCTGCTCTCTACCCAGGTGTATAAATGGGGACCGGTAGGAGGTGAAAGCCTTTATGTGAACGATCTTCTTAAGCCCATGAGCGCTTGGAAGGAATGCTCCCCAGGGAGTGGAGATGGTGCACACAATGTGTGCTGGTTTGCATTGTATCCTATGACCGGGGTAATAATAGTGTAAAGCGCTATGAAACTTATGTATACTCCTCAAAAAAAGAAACTGGACACTTGTATGAAACCAAATATTTCGTATTCATTAACGATAAAATATATGATATTGTATATCAAATTAAAGATAAAATTACCCTCTTCAATATTCGCATGAAATCCAGATGAAATCATTCATGCATGACTTGTCACGGTCAATTAACCACACCAAGGTCTGTTTTCAAAAATAGCAAAAATGGAACATCCACTCAACCATATAAATGTTGATAAGCATAATCTAAAACGCTATATTCATGAGATGGCATAATTTTTCATTACAAATGTGACCTTTTCTATCTTCATCTCAATAAAGAGTATAAATGAAGACAATTGTGAACGTTATAGGTGTTATTTTCATCCAAAAGTAACAAAATGGGGAATTCCATGGCAAAGCTTTATTAGTCAAAACCACAGTTTGTGCCCTTATTTCCGCATGAAAATGGTATAAATTCTTCTCAAGAATTATACTGTAGTCCAAAGATCTTCAACACCTGAAGTCACCCTTGGTCAAACATTTGGGCAGTCTTTAACATGACATTTATCTAGGTAATTATGGTTAAAATTGCAGGGGACACATGAAATAGACAATATTCATGCCTGTAATACAGACCAGTATGATAATGCTCTCATAACCTGGCCCTGTTTTATTGATAAATTTGTATTTCCAGAGTTTGTTCATAACAATAAAATTGAATAATGTCATAATTTACTTGCCCCGCTCATCTTGTTTTAAGTGAAACGCTTACTATCATTTCAGTCGAATGGTGTGGTCCTCCATTGTTTTGCTATTTTTGAAAACAGACCTTGCTAGGGTTAATTGACCATGGCATTTCATGCATGAACGATTACACCTTTAAGTTATATCCTGCATGTAGAAGACTAAATTCCCTTTAATTTGATATATGATCATGTACATTTTATCGTACATTAATATGAAATATTTCAACTTATACAAGTGTCCAGTTTCTTTTTTTGCGGAGTATATTTAGCGCTATATAAGTGTAGCATGGGTAAAATGACCATGCAATTATAATCATTGTTGCTAGCCTTTAACTTTGAACAATATACTGTAGCTGCCTTTAATCATTACTCCAGCCGGAAAGATAAGCGATGTTGGGCGAGCGGTCGTAAACCTAGAGCATGTTGTTGTTTGGCCACTTTCGACCACCTGGTATGGGATGGTCTTATCTGACCACGAGGGGGGAAGAACAGAGGGTATCTTGCGTGGGTCAGCACAAATTCTCACTTTGCGGAATTGTGTGACCCAACCCTGACGTGTTCTTCCCCTGCTCCTTTCAGGTAAGAATGAATTTCATTCATTTCTATAGTGAAAATATGTATAAGTGTATAATAACTTGCATCTTTGTATGATATAATGATTGATCTATGATATCTCATCTTCTGAATGATATGCGGTTTAACTGTTCTTTATATATGCCTTTAAATGTAATGTTATATTCATGCTGATGATGTGTATGATTTATTTTGATATGTTTGCTAAGATAATGTGATATATATTGGATGGTTTGGCTTACACGAAATTACTTTTAGTCTTCCTAGTATGGTTTGTAGTTATTATTGTTCAATATGTAGAGATATGTGGAATATGCATTCTGTTAGAAAATGTGGAGTTTCTCTCTCTATATCGTTTATAATAACACGTGGTATTCCTGAATATATATACGGCCTTAGCATTGAGCGTATGTTGGTATGGTAGAGAGTTCGTTATCTCAGTTGCACGCTGGTCCATTGTATGAGAAACTAAACCCTTCGACTCTCAGTATTGCATATTGGTAGTAGTGTATGTACATAGTGCGATGGTCAACCAGCCTTTAGCCAGCTTCGACTGACTTTCCCGTCTATGTTCTTATCTCCTCTCTCTCTCTTTTTGCCCCGCTCTCGCTATCTCTTATCTATGTATCTGGTCCCGGCATGGGCCGTGGTAGCCATTTTTAGAGAGTACTGTTATTTGCCTGGTTTTTGGCACGGGGGATTAATTGTTGGGATTATTTACGAGAGGATAAAGGAAGGATAATGATTTTGAGGCATGAGGTTTAATTGGGTTTATATTAGTTACCATGGTTACTACGCGTGTAGTTTAACTCGTGATGTAGCTTGATTGATACATGTTCGGATTTATAATACGATTGATTTGGAAATGATTGTATTGATGATTTGTTTGTTTTTGAGATGTTAATAAAGACTTTGCGGAATTGTGTGACCCAACCCTGACGTGTTCTTCCCCTGCTCCTTTCAGGTGTCCGTCTCGCTAGCGGTCTAAATCCCGGTTCTCGCATCGTCACCCCACCCCTCCACCCCATATTTTTTTGTGTTTGCGCCCGGCCTGAACCACCACGTAGCTACAACTACACACCGGTGCTACATAAGTAACTATATTATTATTATTATTATTAATGGATCATTCTAATCATGTAAAGTGTGCATAACAAAATGTCATAGTGATAAGGCATCATTTCAAAAACATTTGCCCGAAGTAAATCATAATCATGAAGAAAACAAAACGTTGATGACGCTTATAAAATACGAAATATTGAAACTACCATCACTGTCGTCACGCACTATATCCGTTCTAGGATTCGACCTAGGCAGTTACCCCCTTTCTCATAGAAGAAGGACTGAATGGTATTGAGCCTTGAAAAAGCCACTTTAGACATGCTAGATGGGACGTTACCATGCAGCTCATTCTTGAGCCGCTTTGCGCAGGATGTGTACGTGGTGATGATGTCACTTGGAGCTCCTCGCTTCATCCCAGCACTTGCGCGGAGCCTTAGAGCTCTGATGTTAGATTCAGTTTCTTTCCCCCTTTTCACAACTGCATCTATCTGATCGTTGAAGGCTCTCTGTCTACCTCGGAGGCTTCTTGTCATGTCTTCCTTCCTCGCTGTTAGCTTAGTCACTCGACTCTTATAATCATCTTCCACTTCCCGGAGAAGTTTATCCACGCTCTCTGTCCCCCTTTTCCTAATACAATCAACCTGACGCTCAACAATATCATGACTGAGTTCCCACTCTTTGCTTTTAGACAGGATATCCGTAAGGGTGCTTTTCATTTCTGACAGTGTCATCGGTCTACTGTCACTATCGTGGTTCAAATGGTCAGAAATCATACATTCGCTGCACACATCCAATACGCAGGACTTACAAGCAAATTTCTTTTCATTGTCATGCTTTTCACACATGCTGAGCCACGATTCGGCATGATTTGACTTTATAGAGTTACATGGTTTGTCAATTTCATCTGACTTATTCAGAAATTCCACAATAGTATTTACCATCCAATTCGGCTTAAGCTTTCCGAGTGATTTCTTTTTAATGTTCACCATCTGGCGGCAACACGGGCACGGCAAATTCACTCCATGAGTTATCCCCGAACTAGTACCTTCCTGAGCGTCTACACGAGATGCTACCACTTGTTGAAGGCACTCCTTGCAAAAGGAGTGCCCACATGGCAGCAGTGTGCAATCTCGAATCCGTTCTTGGCAAATCGGACACTCCAAGAGTTGATCCAAAGACTTCCTGATTTCTGTGGACATGATTTTTTTTGACAGAGTTTAATATTGATTTCGTGGGTCAATTACATTTCACCTGCACCATGACCATAACCACAGCCTCGCATCCAAATTTCACGGTTTGTTTATTTACACCGCGTTATTATAATCTCAATGATCCAGATCAAGAAGAAGCAAAAGTAGTAACTGTCATTACTTCACCATTTCACTACTTCATGCTGGTACAATGTTGTGTTACACACATCTGCCTTTGGCGTAGCTCCATCAATAGAGTAATACGATATCTTCGAATTGAGTACTTTGCATTTATTTGAAAAATGCGCCTCTGTGACAAGTTGTTTTCTATTTGAATCTTTTGAAGAATACAAATGAGAAGTTTGATCACCCAAAATATAGGCTCCGCCTCCTGCGTAGACTTGCATTATTGTTTGATGAACGTTACGATGTTATTTACATGTGGGTATTGTTAAGAAACCATGCGTGAAGGTTAACATGTTTAAGTAAATACACGAACAATGCTTAGAGATGCATCGTGACATCACGTGATTATACATTGAAATAATATATTTGCTTTGATTGTGTGTGATGACCCAGATCAACGCTCTTACAATTAGTTTTATTGAAGTAAAGATTACCCATTCATTAAATAAGTTAAGCTACTGTATGCAAAAGCCTTTAATGTTGATACTACGTACTTGATAGTTAATTTACACTAGGTTGATATCATATTGATAATTGTGTTGTTATTCCTCATATTTTGATAGGCAATATTTCGATAACTGCCAATTTTACATGCCAATCACTTGCATTCTTATTTATATTTTGAATTGTATTGATATAATATGTATATTTTCTTTCAGTGTATGTAAGTTTGATGTTTTTACCTTGTAAATTAACTTATAATTTAGCCTTTTTGGCTACAAATAGTTCAATAAAATACCGTGAATTTGAAGTATGAATTCTATGTTAAAGGTAGGGTGTCGCGTTTGCAAGCATATTCAAGTTATTGAAGTTATTTTGATAATGGATTCAAATTAATCATAATTACCTTTTAGTTATTGCATTTCATTTCATTTTATTTCCACATTCTGCATTAAAAGCAACAAATACAATTGAAAACAAACTAATGCGATTACAACTACAAGAACAACATAAAGAAAATCGTACAGGTACAACAAATTTGGTGCACAGACAAGAGATAAAGATGTCTGTTTAGCAAACAATAAATGAGAATGTGGGGGAGAACCAAAAAGCCAGAGGCTTATCGAGGGTATCTCCCCGTATGGCCTAACGGTTGAGAGAAAAGAAAACAAAACAAAAGATAAAAGAGAGGAGGGGAAATGTATACTTTTACATGTAGGTATATACAAACTTTACTTTTAAAATCTACACATGCATGTTATCATGCTTCACATGACAATAAATAACTTTTATATTTGCGTTTAAAACTTGATAATGTTGGACATGCTCTTATTTCGATAGGTATATTATTCCAGCATTTTGTTCCAATAAATCAAATAGTTGTGCGTGAAAAATTATATTTACATCGTGGTATGTGCACATTGTCCTGAGATCTAGTATTATAGTGATGAATTGCACTGTTTAGCTTAAAAGTTTCATTAAAAACTGGAGGAAGAATACCTTTAAAATATGAATACATACAAATTGCCACTTGCAGTTGGTTTAATTGATGTACAGTTAGAATATTACATCTCTTAAAAAGAGGAGCACTATGTGAAAGGGGTTGTGCATTGCACATGTGTCTTACTGCACGCTTCTGTAGTACTTGAAGTCTGTTACTTAACATTATTGCACATTTTCCCCATATAATATTGCAGTATGATAAATATGGTAAAATCATGGTATTATGTAATATTTTAAGTACTTTAAATGGAACAATGTTCTTAACACGACTCATGACACCTACGGCTCTTGAAATCTTACATGATATATCATTCACATGTTGTTTCCATGTTAAATTTGCATCAATCATAACCCCTAAAAAATTTATTTGATTTACTTGTTGTAATATATGGTTCTTTATATTAATTTGCAACTGTGTTTCATCTACAAATAAATTATTGGGCTTAAAAATCATATAACAAGTCTTCTCTATATTTACCACTAAGTGGTTAGCAACAAACCATTGTTGAACATTTTTCATTTCAACACATAGTGTATCATTTAATGTGTTAATGCTTTTACCTGAAATAAAAAGATTGGTATCATCAGCAAACATAATTGAATAAAGATGTTGACTAACATATTGAAAATCGTTTACAAATAATAAAAATAATAGTGGACCAAGAACTGATCCCTGGGGATCCTGGGGAACGCCAGTACTTATATTGTTTAAAGGGGTAGTTTAGTTTTGGTAGAGAGGGCGCTGCACATCGCAATTTTTTTGTGAGGTAATTAAAAACTGAGTGTCAAATTTGAAAGAACATGCAATTTTAATGGCAGAATAAACTTTATTTGGTCGAAATCGGCCCACAAACGGCTGAAATATCAATAAATGTATCTGATCTTATAATTATTTGGGGCCCAAATAATTAACGGTTTTTTCAAAAAATTCAAAAAATGCTTCCACTTTTTCAAAAAATTTCGAAAGTGTTATTTAAGTAGTTGTTGATGTTCTCTCTATAAAATCAGTCTGGTAATAAAACATCACATGCATTATTGTGTATGGAAAATGGTTGAAACTGACGCCTTTAAAAAAGCGCCCTCTCGTGATCAAAATGGCTCTTTTTGAATGATAACATGCTTTTTACTTAGTCATTTTGCAAGTTTGTATACTTTTCGAGCATAGTGGAGTTATTACTATTAGTGTTTAAGGTTATTGTCCAGGTTTGGTTACTAAAGTTCAGCCTTACCAAAACTAAACTACCCCTTTAATTCAGATGTTTTATCATTAATGCATATAAACTGTTTACGATTATTCAGATAGCTTTTAAACCAATCAAGAATATTACCTCTAATTCCATAATGTTCCAATTTATTTATAAGGATATTATGATTGATGCAGTCAAAGGCTTTTGAAAGATCTAAAAATATTCCAATTAAAAATTCCTTTTTTTCAAAAACATCTGAGAGTTTGTTTGTAAATTCTACAAGAGCCGTACTAGTTGAGAAGCCACTCCGGAAACCAAATTGTCTATCGTATAAAATGTCATTTCTATCAAGATATTTCATAAGTCTATTATGCATAATTTTTTCAAAAGTCTTTGCAAATACTGATAATAATGAAATTGGTCTATAATTCGATAAGGTAGTTTTACTTCCCTTCTTAAATACTGGTATTACCTTAGCAACTTTAAGTTTATCTGGAAATACTCCACAGTCCAGTGAAAAATTAAAAATATTGCACAAGGGTTGTAAAATAAAACAAATTGATTTTGTATACACAGCTACATTAATATCATCAAATCCTGGGCTCTTATTTGCTTTCAAAGTGTTTACAACTTCTAAAATATCCACAGATGTTATGGGGGCTACAAAAATAGAATGTTGATTTTTTTCATTCATAAAATATCGAAAATCAGCATTAACATTTTGCACATTTTCAATCAGCTTGGTTCCTATTGTACTAAAATATTGATTAAATTTATTTGCCATTTCCAAATAAGCGCAGTCGACCATAGGTAGAAAAAATTATAGACGGTGAAGTGCAAATGTTGCTATCGTTCAAAAAGCAGTCATTAAAACGCAAAAGGGGTCTTTATGAAAACATCAAACTATTTTTTAGATATAAAAATGTAAATGTAATGTGTTGTTAAAGGGACTTAGTAACATTGTCCAAATCCTCAAAATAAAATATTAATTCTAGCGGTTCCCTTATACCTTGTTGTATTCGTATTAACAATAAAATCATGGGACAGATTTCGGTTTTTCAAATTTCCCTTTCGTTACAAAGATATGTATGATTGAAGTATTCAGATAAGAAAAACTCCGGGCGAGTTTTTCATATCGTGTACAAAGTGAGTGCAGTGAGTCAGTGTATATCGCTTTGCATTTTCGCTCATTACTGGGCCATGCAATGTCCATTTGACTTGAAATTTTCACACAATACCCTGTGGACATATGAGATAACAACAATATACATTTAATCAACCATGCATCATATTTTGCACATGTCAACAAAGTTACTAGATCCCTTTAAAAAGATGATTCAATAGAAATGATTTATTGCTATATTTACGAAAAGTGTAGGCATATTAATACAGACTTTTTCTTACATTGTTGAATAAATGTGGGACCCACATTTATTCCAATCTAATATATTATATAATTATTGATATTTCAGCCCTTTCTGAACTAAAATCACGTTCTCTGAACAATGTTACACTTATTTTTCCATTACCTCACAAAATAAGTATTTCTTAAAGCGCCCTCTGAACCGAACCTGTTATATCCCTTTGAGTGAACTCGGCCAGTGTGTTTATTGGCGCCAAACTGCTTGATGGGGAATTCCCACTGACCTCTAAGGTCAGTGGGAATTCCAGAGTATGTATAATGTAGTTATATTGTATGTATTGGGGGCAATGTACAACGTTCGTTGCTATAAATAGTAATAGGAAGGATATGATTAAACCGTGATGCTTATGTACAATGATAATACAAATACTCGACCAAAGTCGAAGATATTGTCAATTATCTAAATATGTATATATATAAAGGTGTGTATCAGCAGTTTGTTGAGCTAAGCATGTCGTCGCTTTCTGTTGCTTTCTGACACGCAGTGGCGAAGCGAGGGGGGAGGGGGGGGGGGGGGTTTGTCGGATATACGCTGTAAAAAAAGGGGTATTCATGTTGCCCTGATTTCACGTGCATGTCGTATTTTGTATACTGTTGTGATAGTTTATAATACATTGGGTGATTTCAAGTACGGTGCTAGAGACTGGTGTTAGTGTTATCGCCACACTAACACAAGCACCGTACTAGAAATCACCCATTGATCGTTTCATGATTGGTCTTTTGTATAAATGTTCACATGCAAGCACGTATACGCACTATGATAACACACGCACGCAACCACACAAACACACACACACACACACACACACACGCATATCAGGCCTGACGCATCTACTCCAAACATAGACATACACACACACGTTGAAACAAACAAACAAACACACACATATACCACAATACACATAAACACACACACACAAACAAACACGTACGCTTGAAGCACACACAGACAGATCGACATACACCGACATAGACGTACAAACCCACACATGAACCTCCAAAACACACACACACACAAACACAAACACTTGCCCAAACATACGAAACTTTCGTTCTGACTTTTTTTTAAATGAATACACTCACACACTGGTTTATGCTAACAAGCTAATTTATTACAGTTATACATGTAGATATTACAATCACTATTCTACCATGCTGCCCACAAAAGCTATTATGCCTGTTACCAGGAAATCATAATAAAGTCGCAATTGTATTTTGTTCCCCTTTTGATCTGGGTAAATCTAACTATTTTCTTTTGGTGCATGATATAAATTGTTTTACTTTGGTATTAACAACTTTATACAAATATGGTCAAAATCCAGCAATGACGTAGCTGATACATCAACATAGTCCACTATTTGTTTCCTTCTCAGCTTAATTACATTTGGCGACTTTATAAAGACTTGGTGGCAACAGATCACATCATAAGAGACATAACTATAGAGAATACCGCAAACTACTGGACGCGGGAAATACATTTAAAAGCTTTTACAAATGTGTAAGCCCCTAAAGATCGATTCACTTACATGGTTATTCAAATGATATGCACATTCTATTTACAAATGTTGTTCCTGGCAACCTGACTGGTTGCCAGGGATTGCCCGACATGGCAACGCCTCATGTATTGAATTGCATTTATTATGTTTATTGGAACAGGTAAATGAATTGGCCTATCCAGCTCCTTAGAGTATACGACCAATGTGAAGTGACACCACCGGTCCCAAAACCAAACAACACATGAACAACGAGTTATGTTAATAACAAAGTGATATAGGCATAGGTACAGACTGTGGCGTACCCAGGATTTTTTAAAGGGGGGGGGGGGGGGGTTATTTTGTAAAAAATTCCAAGCCGAGACCAAGTACCTTCAACATTTTCGAGACCGAGAGCAATTACCTTCAAAGTTGAAAATCCCTCTCAGTGGGAGGAGGGGGGGGGGGGGGGGGGGGGGGGGTGTCCGTAACAATTTTCGAAGCCGAGACCAAGTACTTTCAAAATTTTGGAGCCCAAGACCTGAGATCTTCGAAAAATTTAGGGGTCGAGTCCGGGTTTTAGTCAGTCGAGACCGGGTTTTAGTCGATCGAGACCAGCTTTTAGACGGTCGAGACCGCTTAAAAGTAGTGTCGAGAGCGGCTAAAATTTGAAAGGGGGGGGGGGGGCTTCAAACCCCCAAAACAGCCATTTTTTTGGTCAAAGGGGGGGGGGGGTTGAACCCCCCCCCCCCCGGGTACGCCTATGCATGTAATACAAATCCAATTATTATGAATTCACAAAAAAGAACATTCCTCTACCCCACTGGGCCCATTAATTAAAGACTTCTACATTCCCTGGTTTTATATGTACATGTATGACATTTAAATACATTTCTAAATTTGGTAAAATTATAATTTGTTATAGCTACACTGTTGGTCATAAAGTTGAAATATTTTTTTTTTTAGATCCAGCTTCATTCTTTTAACCTGTTTTTTTGCGCCTAATGAACACTGTTGCCAAATTGCTTAACCTGTGCCGTAGAAACCGGAAATGCCAAAATGGAGCCTTTGCCGTTTATGAAGAAAACACTATGAAATCAACGCCTTCCGCCAAACTGTAGATCAGAGATCACTCTAACATGGTCACCGAGCAAGACAAACTACCAAGTGTCCACCCCATACCATGCAACCAAGATTTACCGGACGTCCCTGGACTAGGGAGTACAGAAGATCACCGCCTGGACACTCGTGATATGTCAACTTAATGGGTACGAGCCATACCACCGTTAGGCCATCACACCCTCAAGTCGTTTTGTGAATGCAGAAATCTTGGAGCTTCTCGTCACGTAATCGACGAACCCTTTGTCTTCCATCTGTTCGGTTAAGGATGTTATGGCTCGTACCCATTAAGATGACATATTACTAGTGTCCAGGCGGCAATCTTCTGGGCTCCCTAGTCCAGGGACGTCCGGTAAATGTCGGTTGCATTGTTTGGAGTGGACACTTGGTAGTTTGTCTTGCTCGGTGACCTCGTTAGAGCGATCCCTGACGTACCATTTGGCGAAAGGCGTTAATTCCATAGTGTCTTTTTCATAGATGGCGAAGGCTCCTTTTTGGCATTTCCGGTTTCTACGGCACAAGTTAAGCAATTTGAAATCATCTATCCTGGTGGTCAATCGTGGACGTCCTAGAGGTTCCCGTAGCTTTAATTGACCCTCCTCTCGATGACGTCGGAGGATTTTACAGAACGTAAACTGCGATGTTCGAACAAAATAGTGGACATTGCTTGTTGACACCCCTTCCTGGTGGAGCATAAGCATCGTTTGGCCTAGAGAGCCTCTGTGCCAATTTTTGGCAAAAAATTGTACAGCCAATTCTGGAAAATGACACATACTGATGACTTGATGGACATACGCTCTAGAGAGGGAAAGGGGCCAATCATCAGAGGCCCTGTCTTTCAAAGCTCAAAACAAAAGGCTAAATTAATTAATGCAAAATCATGCAACAATTTATCGTACATTCGTAGTTTGGAAACATTATAAAATGGTTCATTAGGCGCGAAAAATAGGGGAAAAGAATGAAGTTTGATCTAAAAAAAAAATATTCCAACTTTATGATCAACCGTGTACATGAAAGAAAAACATTATTGTAAGAGACATAACAAAAGAGGATATCGCAACAACTGCAATGATGCAGGAAATAAAATTTTAATAATACTAGTTATAAGCGCTCCAGTTGCGTAAGTTTACAAAACATTACTAACCTATACATAATTTACATTGTTTTATACAAAATAGGTGATTAAGCTGATATGACTCATCATTATTGTCTGCATTATTTTATGAATGCCAAATAAATGTGAATTGAACTGAATGAAAACCCCTTTGACATCACGTGACAAGAAAGCGCGGTTTTCACAATTGATTCAAAGATGCAGGGAATAGTTGAGTTCTGGTAAAGAGAGTACAGTTTTTGTCAAACTGAATTTTAGTAACCAAAACCTGCACCATTACATTACAAACTAATAGTTATACCTCTACCATGCTTGAAAGGAATTCAAAATTATAAACGACTAAGTAAAAAGCCTGTTATCATTCAAACAGAGCCGTTCAAACTCAAGATGGCACGCTCTAAAAACACATTGGTTTAAACCATTTTAAATAAAATATTGTGCATGTGAAGGTTCGCAAAAGTAGTGATTAGATAGATAGATAATCAACAACTATAAAAAAGAAAGAAAGAGGAAACATTACAAAAAAAAAAATAACAGTTGGTTCAAAATTATCTAATAATTGTGGGGCCCCACATTTATTACAAATGGTTACGTTTATGGATATTTCAGCCGTTTCTGAACCGATTTTGATCAAATAAAGTTTATTCTGTCATTAAAATATTATGCTCTTTCAAATTTTCCACTCAGTTTTTCATTATCTCACAAAAAAATTATTATGTGTAGCGCCCTCTCTACCAAAACTCAACTATCCCTTTAAATACTACATGTACTGATAAGCGCTCCACTTGGGTAAGTTTACAAAACATTACTAACCTATACCTGATCATAATTTACATTGTATATACAAAATAGGCGTTTAAGGTGATATATATAATTAGCTTCTACTCTATAGCAACCCCGGCAATTATGACTCATCATTATTGTATGTATTATTTTATAAATGCCCAATAAATGTGTATTGAATTGAACTAAATGAAAACCCCTTTGACATCACTTGACAAGAAAGTGTGATTTTCACATTTTATTTACACGCTAGTATGGGTCGAAACATGCTGTTCATAATACTAAATAATTATACGAAATATACTAAACAAATATCTGGCGCTAATAAAGCGTACTTTCAGGTGGCGTATTATATCGTGCATCGTACACGCGGTACTACCCTCATGCCCATCGCATATTTCACTATACATTCAATATCATTATCCAGATATAATCAATATGTACTTTTTGAAAGCTTAGAATCCATAGATTACAAGCTAAAATCTAATTATATAGATAAATAAAACCAACAAAAATACATTCCTCTACCCAACTGCCCGGGGGGTCACTCTCATACAAAAGTGCTACCCACCTGTGTCATCAACCTTTGAAATGGACCCTAATATCGAAAACTTGTGCACCTGAAAAAGTACCATTTATGTTGTTTTTTTGTAATGAGTGCTGAAAACCAACCATTTTTGAGGAAAACGTCGACGACGCCGTATAGTTAAAAACTTGAGCACCTGAAAAAGGAACCCTTTTTGGGGGTTATTTCTTATGAGTGCTGAAAACGTCGACGACGCCGTATAGTAATGATACCCTTTCGACGGTTTTGTGGACGCGGGTGCGTATCCAGTCATGATGGGAGTGACCCCCCCCCCCCCCCGGGCCCCACTGGCCCCTCAGTTAAACACGTCTATATTCCCTGGGTTAATATGTACATGCATGGCAGATTTGAATACATTTGTATATTTACTATAATTCTTATTTTTGTACATCAAAGAAAAACGTGCAAGAGACATAACGGAAGAGGATATCGCATCAACTGCAAGGATGCAGTGAATACATTATTTAAAAATGCAAGTAATCAAGCGCCAGTTGCGTAAGTTTACAAAACATTACTAACCTACATGTATATACCCGATCATAATACATACGCGGATAAGCGGATAATACTACTACTACTACTAATAATAATAATGATATACTCGATTTATATAGCGCCTGATATACAATTATCTCTGGCGCTTTACAAACTGAAATGCATCTTAAATTGATTAATGATAAATGATATACAATTAGCTTCTAATTTATAGTAATTCCGGTATATTTACATGCATATTTTATGATTCATCATTATTGTATGTATTATTTTATGAATTCCAAATAAATGTGAATTGAAATGTACTGAATGAAAACCCCTTTGACATCACGTGACAAGAAAGCGTGATTTTAACAATTGATTTACACGCTATTATGGGTCAAAAATGTTCATACTAAAAAAAAAGATGTCCGGCGATATTTAGCGTACAGTGCACCGCAGAGCACGCAGTACAAGAACTTCCTCGCATGCACACCGTGAAGTTGACTATAACATTCAATATTATTATCCAGACATTATTGTATGTATTATTTTATGAATTCCAAATAAATGTGAATTGAAATGTACTGAATGAAAACCCCTTTGACATCACGTGACAAGAAAGCGTGATTTTAACAATTGATTTACACGCTATTATGGGTCAAAAATGTTCATACTAAAAAAAAAGATGTCCGGCGATATTTAGCGTACAGTGCACCGCAGAGCACGCGGTACAAGAACTTCCTCGCATGCACACCGTGAAGTTGACTATAACATTCAATATTATTATCCAGACATTATTGTATGTATTATTTTATGAATTCCAAATAAATGTGAATTGAAATGTACTGAATGAAAACCCCTTTGACATCACGTGACAAGAAAGCGTGATTTTAACAATTGATTTACACGCTATTATGGGTCAAAAATGTTCATACTAAAAAAAAAAGATGTCCGGCGATATTTAGCGTACAGTGCACCGCAGCGCACGCGGTACAAGAACTTCCTCGCATGCACACCGTGAAGTTGACTATAACATTCAATATTATTATCCAGACATAAGTATTACATGGTCATGAATTTGGACAATGATGGAGATGTTGTTAGAGAATCGGGCATTTACACCACACCTTTTGCTTACTTTGAGAATCATAACGTATTGGTTATTTGTTCCAGCCTCTTGAGCATGGGGGAAAAAACGATTTGGGATTATGTTTTTTCTATAATGATGGATTAAATCGTTATTGGACGAACAGTCATTTTCAGGACTACCATTCTCCCACTTCTCCAAGTTGTGTACCTATATATGATTACATTTATTCTAAATTGTTTAGTCTAAGATAGTTTAAATCTTGGCATTGGATTGTTTTTTATCCAACATTTAGTTTGAATTTTAGTCGATTCAGATTTGCCTCTATAAATCTTGTCACTCTTGGGTTAAAATGGCGGACAGGCCTGGGATAACAGGGGGGTAACATTAAATTCTGTTCATTTTTGTCTAATTCCTTGACTGAGGAGGCATCAGAGCAACTGTCTTCACAGTGGCATTTGTTTCCAAGGCCGGAGCACATCCCCCTCTCGTGAATCCGATCGATGAGGCTGGTCTTTGACGTTAAATCTTTTACAGATGGGACCGTGAATTTCACTTCTTCCTTCAGCCGCTTTGCGTAAGATGAGTACGTGGTGATGATGTCACTTGGGGCTCCTCGCGTCATCCCAGCTTCAACCTCGGAACTCGTCTCTTTGATCTTAGATGCAGTTTCCTTCCTTTCTTTCACCGATGCATCTATCTCATGGTTGAAGGCCCTCTTTATACCTCGGAGTCTTTTTGTCCGTGTTTCCTTCTTCTTAGTTAGCGCTTTCACTTGGCTCTTATAATTGTCTTCCACATGCTGGATCATTTTATCCACCTCTGCACCTCTTTCCTTGATGTCTTCAGCAAGTTCTTCGTAAGACTCATTTTCTCTCTGCCAGCTTTCGTTTTCGACTAGGCCAGTCGTTAGAGTGTCTTTCATTTCTGTCAGATACATTGGAGTTTCATTATCACCATCGTGGGGTTTATGTTCAAATATCCAACATTCACAGCACCAATCCAATTTGCAAGTCATACATGCAATTTTCTTTTCATTTTGGGGGTGTTTTTCACACATGCTAAGCCACGACTTGGTGGGGTTTGACGTAAAGCTACATGACGCGTCAGTTTGGTCGGTAACTTTAAGAAGTTCCACAATCTTATTTACCACAATAAGTGGCTTCGTAATTGCTAGTGCATGTGTACCCATACGAATTGAACAGCGGCAGACGGGCACCGTATTATCACTGCCTGAGCTCCCCCGGAACTATGAACGCCAAGCTCAGAATTAAGGCATTTCTTGCAAAACGTGTGCCCACAGAGCAGGGATATGGCGTCTCCCAGGTTCTCTTTGCAAACCGGACACTCCATAACATCTTTCACAGCCTTCCTGAATTCTGTAGCCATGATTTATATAAACAATTTAGCAGATTTATTGAGTAAAGTACAATTTACCGCCACGTACTGCCACGTATCCAAAGTCGTTTAACTCGCAGTATTTCAAATTGTATATATTCTATTTTCCAGGGCTTAACAGTCTCAGTGTCAAGAGCAGGAGTTCGTGGATTTTCCCGACAATATATATGTCCACAATAATCCAGACCGAGAAGCGAAATTATCCTCTGCAAAACACGACATCAGTGATTTAGAGAGATTACTGTAGTAACTATTGATTTCATGCATTCGTCAATTACACTTCACCACCACGGCCACGCATCCAAATTACTGTGACTCTAAGTTGTAACATTTTTATTAATTTCCAGCCTTTAATAGTCTATGTATCACGAGCAGGGTTCCGTGGGTTTTACTGCAAAGATAAGTCCACATAAATTCAGACAAAAAAGCAAAACTTTCCTCTGAATTACACGACAACTGTCATTAGTTCACTTGACTGTCTCTTGTCTTCCTGCTAACTAGTACAGTG
>JBAMJV010013156.1:0-25877 GCA_037951105.1 Echinarachnius parma
TGAGAAGTATGTTTTCTGATATTGTTTAATTAGTTATATTTATACAAAGAAATTATACGACGGTTCATTTATGGTTAATTTATTGTTATTGTTATGATATGCTTGTAAATGTCATGCTATGTTTAATTTTGTTTTACTTATACCAATAAATGCCCTGTGGAGGGGGAAAAAAAAAAAAAAAAAAAAAAAAATTTAAACACTTCGCATTCAAAATCGTCAATTGGCATTGGATTTCGTCTCCGCCGCTGAGCAAGTGGTGAATGTTAAGACCAAATTCGTCTTTGTTCAACCAATTTTGTCATTTTCTCATTCAAATTCGTCGCATGGTATTGGTATAGCCTTATATGCCTATCTGTGTCATGACTATGTAGATGGTATAGGTGGTTAGATGGGTATGTACATTATGTGTGTGTGTTTGTGTGCGTGCGGGTGTGTACAAATAATATTTAACATTGTTTTATATCATTTAGAACTATGTATGTCTTGAAAAAGAATTTAATGTAATTTGTTGTAAACGTGCTTGTGTTCGTGTCGATGTGCATGTGTTCAAATGTATGTATTTTTGTGAGTGTGTGCGTGTGTTTTGTGCGTGTGAGTTTGTTTTCGAGTGTATACATGTGTATGTTACCCCCTACATGAATAATGTTACAATTTACAATTACATCAAGACAATATAAACCAGAACATTACAGTGTAAATACATAAGGACGAATTTGAATAGAGTTTTAATGAAATTGATTGCCAATTGACAACATTGCTTTCGCTTTTATGTGTTCAGCAACTGTGACCGACGAATTTGATTTGCAATTGACGAAAATGTGTGACTTATGACTAAATTGTGTGCTCTTTGTGTGAAATTGATCGACGAAAGACGAAATTGAAGTTAGGATTTCCGCTCTGGTGGTTCCTCGGGACGAATTCGAATGACAATTTAATGAAATTGAATGACCAAAGTGTTAAAATGAATGGGAAAACCTATATTAAAACAACCTGAGTGTCAAAATTGAAAGAAACAGCTGAAATATCCATTTGTAATAATTGTGGGGCCCTACAATTATTTGATAATTATGTAAAGTGTATAGATTAATATGGTCATCTACTTTTAATTGTTTTTTAAAAATTCACACATTTGCATACTTGCATGAATATTGGTATTTTTGCTCATAATTATTCATGTATACTTTTGATAATTAAACATTGATTTCACTATATATTTCTTTAGACCATTAGCAATAATAATACAACAAACATTTTTGGAGGAACCAGCCCATTATAATTTATAAATGTATTTCTTTGTTTGTTTATCAAATACAGTAATAACTGTGTATAGTTATTACCCAAGGGAAACAAAATAAGTGGTCACTGTACTCAGGCGACCTCTATAGACAGGTTCCAATACACTGGATCACTTTTGGTGGCCACTATGACAGGTTGTTTGAACGGTTGATTATTTGATTTATAATTATCATTTTAAAATGTTAAATGATTAACCCTCAAAACAAAATTTATATAATTCCACCAAGTCTTAACCCTAATCAGGCCGGGTTATTAAGCTATGCTATAGCAGAGGGGGGGGGGGGGGGGGGGTGATTCCACTCTCCTCCCTCTGCCGCCACAACATTTGGCACACAGATAGCTTGAGACGTAATCTACAAGATTGCATTGTTATTTTTTTTTTTTATAAAACATTTCTAATTAATTATGCAAATTTATGCAGAAATCCCCTTTTGGTCTGTAAATCCCTAAATATTGCTCAGAATCTGCTAATTTTGTTCATGAATATTCTTTATTAATTAATTAATAGGTTTTCAAAATTTAAACTTGCGACAGCCAAATTTTGCCTTCTGAATTTCTTTGTTGTTTAAATTTCTTCTGTATTTCTTTGTTTTTTCGACTTCTGTTTTTGTTATTTTTCAATGGAATAAATTATTGACCATCATCCAACCATTTTTAGCCCAAAATTAAATAATTGCGGTGATTAGAATGAAAAATAATGAAGGTTTTGTGTATCCTAGGAAAAATAAATTTCCATAAGATTTGTACACCAATCACAAAATTGAGCGGTTTTGGGGGCCAACATTCGGTTACAAAAGGTCACGTGACTTTGAAACGGTATACCTGGTCATCGCGATGTGGGGCAGCGATACCTGTGCGTGTTGCAGAATTATCACACGAAACGTCGAGGGGGGGGGGGAATTCCACACCCTCCTGGCCTGGTTAGAGTTAAGAATTCATGAAGTAACAACATTTAGCTCTTTTTTTAACTTTGTCTTCAAAGAAACTGACAAAATTAAGAACAAATCACTTAAAAGGAGTTTCTTTCCATGCAAAGCATATCATTGTCTACTCTGTGCATTTATCTCTCAGATATTGTAGGAGAGCATGGTTCGAGGTAGACACAGGCGGTTTGCATTCAGAATTAATCAGATTCTGGTCACTACGATCAAAGCTATTCATTTGATCGTCACGTCTGGATCATCGCTAACAACATGTATCCCTGTAAAGATCTTGAACTGAGAAGAATTTGTTGTGACCACGCTTGGTGATGATCAAAGAAGCACTAACTTTAATGACCTTTACAGGTTGCAGATCAAATGGTGAAGTATTCTTGCCAACATGACCATAACGCTTCACCAGACAGACATCTCATATTAAATTGAACTGCAAACTTGTCTCTAAAATGTTTTTCCGCATTTGCGACTTGATCCCAGAAATCGTGAACGTCTGGACTATCATCTATGTAGAAGTCGTGTGCGAAGAGGACTTGAAGATGATCATTATTTATCCAGGTGGCAGCCTCTAGTGTAGTACCATGCAGAGCGAAGGTTTGTCTTCCAAGTTGTTTTCGAATGGATTTTTAAAGAATTTGCATAACGTGCTCGACTTACCCGAAGCTGGACGTGGAAGTCGTGTGCGAAGCGGACGATTTAAGATGATCATCCAGGTGGCAGCCTGTAGTGTACAGTGTATAACCATGCAGAGCGGAGGTTTTGTCACCCAAGATGTCTTCGAATGGTCTTTTCAAGAACTCGCATAACGTACTTGACTTCTTGTTCAGTAATTTCCAGAAGCACCTTCTGTGCAGATATGGATGAACATGTAAAATGGGCCCATGTAACTGCAATTGCTTCACACTCTGGACAAAATTTCTTTGCTCAACTGGTGTAAGCAGTTTTGCACTTATACATGTACATCCTCATTTAATCTGATGAAATGTTGCGATGTAAAGTTGCTTGCTGGTTCTGTCATCAAACGGACTGCAATGCCGTGTCAGATTGCGAAGTCCACCAAGCCATGTTGAAAAGTGTGGGATTGTAGTGCCCAGCGATGTTGGTCTACCGCAATGAAGTGCGAACTGAATGTCATCATTCTTTTCAACAAGGCCCTTCTCTGTATGACTTTTGTGTATCATGATGGGATGAGCATATCTGCAAAAAGAAATGGAAACAAAATTGTATTTCAATTGAGTCCAGATTGTGCTCTTTTGGTTTTCAAATTATAAGTACAGTATATTAACATAAAAAACAAACATACTTGACTTAATTTTGTTCCCCGCGTTTATTGAGCATGACAAACCCCAACCTTGACCGGGGGGGGGGGGGTAGTCGTAGAAGCCGAGATTACAATTTTACGACATTTTGGAGGTAAAACAACAGTTTTTCGGACTTTGAGGCCGAGATTGCGCTTTTTTTTTGCACTTTTCGAGGCCAAGACCATAGAAAATGCCAGTCGAGATCACTAAAATTTGGTCTCGAGACCGGTTATAGTTAGAAAAGGGGGGGGGGGTTTAAACCCCCCAAACCCCACCCCCCGGGTACCCCTATGTCTGTCTGCTTCACAAGGAAATTATATTTCTCCCATAGCTCACCTATTCGACGACGACGATGTCGAGTCTTATCTCAGTCAGATGGATTTGAAGAGCCAGGACAATGCGTGAGCTCGAAGTCGACGCCATGAGCTTATCTATAATATAAATATAAAATAAATAAGAGAAATAAGTAAGCGGAGCATCCTGAACATGTCTGTGGCATGCACATCTACACAATGCATTGTAAATGGTACTTGGTAGGACACAACGGATGTCATTGCCAATACCGTTCGTTCATATTACAATACGGTATAAGTACAAAATCACATCACGAAAATGCATATTATTTTTCGCCCGCCCACCGACATGTGCAGCACATTAATTGCGTGAGGGGTGTTATAGAACTCATATTGATCCAGCTGTTAATGGAATAATGGTTATGACCCAACGCTACCTGTATTAAATATAATAATAGTATTACCCACTAGCCCCACCACCTATACCGTTTGTGTGTAGCATACAGAATCACATTGACGTAGTGCGTTATTTTTTCGCTCGGCGGGGCAATTGATTGTGCGAGGGGTGTTGGCGAATTCACTTTGACCCAGTTCACAATGAGTTGTTAATGGTTACGACCGGACGCTACCGGGATAGAACAAAGGCACCACGCAGTGTGTGGTGTCATGTGTAACATACAGAGTATTTTACACATGACAAGAACAGGTATGGTATTACCAACGGCAACAGTCAGTAGTAACATCTGGTTCATTGACATTAATCATTAAACATATGTTAAAGTTGTCAAAATGACTCAAATTATGACAAAATACTACATCAGACCATCAGGGGATAAGACAAAGGTGGGCTAGTACCTTAGCACCAGCTTACTGTCCTCATTAAAATTATTAGTATTTATATTGGTCTGGATTCATGATTCATTCACAAACAAAATATGTAAGGTGTGGGACTGTGATAAATATGAATATCGTGTAAAATCAACATTACTTCCTGTACTCTTAGTATCTTACTCTTGATTATATTGAAATCCCAGCACAGCCATCAGCTGAAATCTGCCATCTGTCCATTTCTCGAGCGTTCAGCAAACAACTACCGTATACTGTACGTGAATATATCGAGGACTAAAGTTTGGATAAAGTAAGCGCACAAGTCTCGTCTACAGTACAGTAGCTCTTTATAAATAAAAAAACGTATGCGGCATACGAGCAAACGATATAAAGTAGTTAAACATAGTGTACTTTAAAGCTACCTTACCTAAATCTGCTCAAATCTTCATGCTCAGTTCAGGCCGAACAAATTAAATCACAATGTTTGGTATAATTAAAATGTGAAATAAAGAATATGACATCAAAACAACGTTATTTCAACAGAACAAATGTATTTTAACTTAGCAGATATATTATTTGTTTTTATTTTTGTACCACACAGCCTCCAAAACGATTTTGCGTCGAAAAGCAAAACAAAAGCAGCGATCGAGTGAGAAATCACAACGCTTAGCTACTTCAGGCCGAACAAATTAAATCACAATGTTTGGTGCAATCAAAATGTAAAATAAACAATATGACATCAAAACAACGTTATTTCAACAGAACAAATGTATTTTAACTTAGCAGATATATTATTTGTTTTTATTTTTGTACCACACAGCCTCGAAAACGATTTTGCGTCGAAAAGCAAAACAAAAGCAGCGATCGAGTGAGAAAAACACGTGACCAAAACGGGACATCGGAACTTTATATAATAAGATGTGCATGCAACTCGTCTTAGACTGCTTGATAATTAATCCTTCATAATTGTACCAGCATATATATATTGTGTGATCTCCGATGCTACCGGAGGAAGAATAACAAGGAGAAGAAGAAGCTATGAGCAACGTACTGTGATTGGTTTTTCTTACCGTCGAAAATGAAAATTGTGGCAATTTTGTTTTGTTTTTTTTTCTTCATATTTTCAGAAAATGTGCAGGTTTTGTTCTTGACGAGTTTCAGGTAGGATTTCAATACTACTTTTACACATGTCAACAAAAAAATAGCTAGATACAAAATTTGAAGCACGAAATGAAACGATAATGGACCTCGGCCCGCGGTCTAGTTGGATGTTCTTGGTGCGCAAGCATCAACATAATCGGGATTTCCAAACAATGCCCAAAATTGGAACGATGAGGATCTATACAAAATCACACATCATTTGGCGGTGGTGAATGTCATGGGAACAATGATTTTTTTATTACTTTGCTAAAGGACCTGTTTTCACAGATTTTGATTTGGTCCAAATCACTCTTTATAAGTATCCCGGGGTTCTGAAGAAGAATGTCAAAACATAAGCTCTAATACGTTAAACAATTAAAAAGGTGGAATCCCATCTTTACTACATTCTATAATAGTGTTACATTAATCGCTTAATCCTTCTACAAATAATATAAGATTGATATAAGAAGTCAAACTCTCATGCATGCATCACTTGTCAATTGTGAGTAACTTTGTCAACCTGTGCAACAACTGACGAAGGGTTGATATAAACGGGCATTTATGTGACCTGATATGTGAACACTTCAGATCAAATGAGTGATCGGAGTATTGAGCGAAATTGCAAAGTGATAAACGCGAATTCATTGCACTGACCTTATATACAATAAAATTCTCCCGTAGATACTTATAACCCGAACACTTCAATCATACACATCTTAACCCATTCAGGACTAATTAGTTATGTTATAACATATTTTTCATACACCCCAGCTCGAGTATTTTCGGGACCAGTCCTGAATAGAGGAATAGAATAACAGAAGAGAAACTTAGACAACCAATATCTGTCCCATGCTTTTATTGGTAAAAATGATTACAATGCGGTTTATGATAAACCACTGCCACTATAGAGTTTCAAGTAAACCGTGGGATTTTTACAATTTTAGTACAGTAATACTATTTCTTTGAAAAGGATCTAGTAACTTTGCTGACATGTGCAACAAGTGGTTAGTGATTGATACAATTTATATTGTTGTTATCTGATATCCACTGGGTGTTGTGTGAACATTTTAAGTGAAATGGACTTTATATAGCCGAGTAATGAGCAAAAATGCAAAGTGACAATCACTAACTCACTGCACGCACTTTGTACATGGTTTTTACGATCAGTTGGATAATTTGACATCTGAAAACTTTAATCGTAAATATCTTTTTAACGAAAGGGACATTCGAAAAGCCGAAACCTGTCCCATTTTTGTTTGTAATAAGAATACAACAAGGTATGAGAGAACCGCTAGAATTCCAATTGGACTTTGAGGATTTGGACAATGTTACTAAGTCCCTTTAAGACAAATGAACACTCCAATTTAATGAGGACTGTGAACATGGTGACCATAGCACACAGAAGGTTAACAAAACGGAGACCTATCTTTATGCAACTTTAAAGCAAAGCCAGTTTAGTCATCATGATGAAGAAAAAAGACAGATAAGATAAGATAAGATAAAGAGATGAAGAGATCATGCGTATGTATTCACCCCCATGTAGTTTTGAAAACGGTCATATTTGGGCTAAACACACCTGAAATTTGGGACAATCATAACATTCGGGCAAAATACACCTGAAATTTGGGCAAATCATGCCATTTTCGGGAAAACCCGTCTGTTATTCGGGCAAATCGTGTTATTGTGGACTAAACAATTGAAAACATGCCATTTTCCGGAATCAAAATGGGCACATAAACAAAACAAAAACAAACCAATAACGATATAGCTTATTTCCTTGCTTAGTCCATTTCACATGATGGGGCTATGTAAGCAACGGACAGGCTTCTTAACCATTAATTTTCAATGGTTAGCTGGCTATTAAGCTGTATACGAAGTTAACCATATTAGTTTGCATCTAAAAAATCACGTGTTGCATACTTAGCCTCATTATCCAAAACAGACTAAGAACGGAACTAAGCTAGTGGGGTCTTATAAATATGGACCCTGCCACCTGGTGTCAGCCCTTCAAACATCTTTGAAGTGATGTGTTATACTTTATACCAAATTTTCATGTTTGCTAATTTCTTGTTCATGTAAATCTTGTGCATGAGGTGATAAATGCGTTATTTTGGCAGCAATAATATTGTATTATTGTTGCTTATTTTATTGTGTTTGCAAAAATTGTGTGCATGTGTGATGTTTGCATTATTTTGGCAGGAATAAAGTTGTATAGTATTTATATTTTGTTATTAATTATTGTGGCTTATTATTTGTTGCTTATTTATGGTATATTGTGTATAAGTGTGACAATTGCATTATTTTGGCAACTATCTTACAAAATGTAATTCACTATTTCAAAATTAGAAAACCAAGCATTATGATTTTACCTACTACAACATATGTTGGATGTCAACCGATATACAAAGATGAATAATTGGGGGAAATGCAATGCAGTGCGATTTATGCGACATATTGTAGGGTACTGGTTATGAAAGCTGCATTTTATATTTACTTGATACTGCCCTCTCATGTTCAGATATGCCATATCTTGGATTTCATCAATATGTCATGTGATAATTATGTGTGTACTGTAATATGTGTAGTGTGTGTGTGTGTGTGTGTGTGTGTGTGTGTGTGTGTGTTTGTGTGTGTGTGTGTGTGTGTGTGTGCGTTTGTGTGTATGTTTCTGTGTTTAAAAAAAAAGAATGTGACATATGTGTGTCCGTGCGTGCGTGTATGTCGTGTGTATGAGAGATTGTACGTGTGTGTATGATGTATGTGTGTGTGTGCGTGTGTGTATGTGTGAGCGTGTGTGTGTGTGTGTGTGCGTGAGTGTATATGAGAGTGCTCTTGTTCCATTGTAATATTTTCAGTAAGTGTCTGTCAAGCGAATCTAGTGCGCGAGGGAACATTTTACGGTCAACGCCGGTCCAAGAACAGCTGTTTTTCAATCTGTTTTAAAAGATTGGAAAATAAACCTTGCGCCTGACTGTCCATTGCCATTCATGTTTTATATTTTCCCATAAATGTATGTAGGATGCAAACGGTCCCACAAAAGGACGACCAGAATGAATTCTACATCGGTCCACAAAATACATAATACGAACTATGGGTGTCTGAGTGTGAGAGCTATTGTGTGCGTGTATTACAGTATAGTTATAATCCGAAACCGACAAGTTTGCTTGGGTTTACTTCCTGCTTATAAACATTAATTTCCTATGTATACCACATAATACTGCACATCCTTAAATAGGTATGATATGAAAGTTATGATAATATATTGCTGCATCGTGTCGAGTGAACATTGCACCACTCACGTAAGCATACAATACGGGGGAAGGGAGCAAGTAGCTGCAGCCCCCCCCCCCCCCCCCCCCCAACTCCCAGAAGAATTGGACCGTGGCAATATTCGGGTTATGTTGGGTAGAATCAATTCTCATTGGGGCAGGCTAAAGACATTTTCAGAAAGAAGCATGACATATTTGGGAAAACTTGTGTAATTTTGGGGCCAAAATTGTATCATTCGGGCATAATGATGTCACATTCGGAAAAGTCCTGTCATATGCGGGTGTAAAAAAAACATGCAATATTCGGGTAAAAAATAGTACCGTTTTCAGGTAGCTACATTAAGTGTTTATCAGGTAAACTTGGAGGAAGGGTGGTATTCGAACATCTGTACAGCTCAAACCACCATTATCCCCCGACCCACCATCCCCGGAAAAAATGCGCCCGTACGCCTTTTCAGATCACGAGTGCAAATGGAGTTCCTGTTCAACTTTCACTTTTGTTTCTCTGGCCTACACTACATGTACTAGGCAGAATTTCATGTATTATAACACCCAAGCTCAGAATGACGGATCGCAGCGTGAATATTTGGAATTAATGTATTATCATTTTATTAGATGTAAGTATCTTTTCTTTATATTTATTCATGAACTCAGAAAATAGTGAAGTGTCAATGATGTTGAATGAATTGATTGTTAAAGGGATAGTACAGTTCTGGACAGAACAACAACGATGAGCAACAGTCTGCCATGAAGTGATGGATATAATTTTCACACATAATGTACCTTAAATGTACAAATGTTTTTGACAACATTCTTGTGAGAAAAATGGTTAACTGATTGAGGGGAAAATACTTGTCGTGTTGTGTCTGTAATGTGTTTGTATGTGTATGTATGTCTGCAAGTCTGTATGTGTGTGTTGTGTGTGTGTATGTCTGTGTGTGTGTGTTTGTGTGCTTGTGTGTGTGTGTCAGTGTGCGTTTATGTGCATGTGTATGCGTTTTAGTCATGGTGACGTCTAGTAATTCTTTAATGCAAGTGTCATAGTGACAATTGCGTACTATTTAAAACGTTGAGGCTGGTAAGAAAGGGAAGTGGGTTTTGAATTCGAGTGTTCTTGATCACTAAAATAAGTGTGAACCTTAATGTTTGCAAGGAATTATGAACAATGGGGGTAACCATCCGCGAAAATTACAGACAAACTAACAGCTATAATAATTCGACTTTGACTAAAACGTGGTGTGGCAAGTTCGGTAAAACCAATGAGGTATAAGGTTAGCTAACCTTATACCTCCTTGGTAAAACGCGCGATTTCCAATCGTGAAAACCCGAGTTCGAACCTTGTGAATGCCCTCTTTGTCTGTCCTTCAGCAAGAAAATTAATCCACGATTGCTGCATTGAACTTAAGTTAGGTGAATGATCTTCCCAATGCCAATGAGCCACATGGAAGGAATACTCCCCTGGAACTGGAGATGGTTCACACAATGTGTGCGTGCTGGCACTGTACATAACGTGACCGGGGTAATATTAGTGTAAAGTGCTTAGAGATGATGTTGTAATGCATGATTATGTATTCATTTTGGTAGACGTGGACCGAGGGTATAAAATAAAAAAGTTTTTGAAATTAACTACCAGTAAATGAAACGTAGCAAATCATCACAGAACATAAGGGTAGCACGCAAGGAGAACATAATACACAGTTGAACGCGAATTTAAGTCAGGTAGTGCCCTGATTTAATATTGTCATTCTGACTAACAAGAAAACTCACGACAATAAGACAATAATTAACATAATTAAAATAAACTGAGGGAGTACTTATTACAACCTATTACAAACTAGATAGATATAACTAAAATGGAAGGTCTCATTCTACAAGCAAATAAATAATCATTAGACATGAGAGAAGGTGGCAGGGGGTGGGAGAGGGACTACTGCTGAGAGGTAAGAATGCAAGAGAGGAGGAGGACACAATAGAATATAAATAGGTCGACAGTGGACATGAATGGATGGCAGAAATAACTAAATAATTATAAACTAAATTGAATGTAAACATAACGTAACGCGAGTGATTTAGATGGAATGGATGGTTAATTATATAATTAGAAAAGGAATGAGGATGAGGTTAGTAGATTGAACTGAACTAAAATGAGGAACCAATGTCAAAATATCGATACTACAATAGTGTATCATTATACCGCGCTTTATAAACTAAACCTATTGTCATCAACTTCGTTACAAATTTTGTACATTATCGATAGTCTGAATGATGTTTCATGTGAACAGACATGGGGACGTTTGACAATGCGGAACACGACACGCCGTTCTGGTGGCTGGGTCTTTTGTCTGTATATTGCGATTCGTTTGTGCACGCGCCACAAAAGGTTACACTTGTCGCTTGAGCTTGAAGCGAGAAAAATGAGTTGAAATTCGTTTGTGCACGCACCACAAAAGGTTACACTTGTCGCTTGAGCTTGAAGCGAGAAAAATGAGTTGAAAGTTAAAATTGTAAACAAATCATGATTATTTTTTTTTAGTGTATTCGATTGAATGGAGTTTCCTCTACATTTTAATGAAATTTGCTAGGAATTTGGTGCAATCATAAGTGAAATATTAGCGTTTTTCTAAGGCATGTTCATCTTGGTTTTCACCAAAAGTTTGAACATAGAGCGCTTGGTTCGTTCGGGGATCGAGGGGCCAAAACTTGACTCCGCCCCTAACAACAAGGTAATGATTTTGATTGGTTGATGCTAATTGGCATGTTTGGGACTGCGTGTGCTGCATGTCAACACTGCGTTATCAATGCGTAGCACTGGCGGATTTTTAAAAGCTAACTATTCAAATGCACTGATGCATGGCAGCTTGTATACAGCTGTACCGTGCTTGCGTGGGTAGTAACGTGTATCGTCCACTGACCTCTACCATTAAAAAGTACAGGTCAGTGGTATCGTCCTGCTGATCGACTGTGTAACTTTCTATGGCATGGTACCCCCTGGGCAGTGCTTACCTATTGTTACGTTCATGCTTTCACGACCACCTCGAATGCGAGTTGCGCCGACGACACGCTTGTGTGCACAATCATTATGCGCTGTTAGTTCGTTAGTTCGGTAGTTATCAACAAAAACACACATAAGCACAAAAACAAAATAGCACAGCAATACAAATAATAAATAAAATACAAAGATATTTTCCAACAACAACTTTGAAAAGCCGATTTTGTTTTTCTTTTCTTTAAAAATTGTGCTAATTAACAGGTGCAAAATCAGATGTGGACAGTCACTCTTTTGTGCAATATAACTTGGTCCAAGCTGCCACAGTGGTCAATGTGATGATCATCATCCTATTAAGTGAGGTGGGGTTAGGCTTATAGGCGGCAATGCAAGATCACATCGATCCCCCGCTGCGCCGCGCCCCGGCCCCGCATCGCACACCGCGCCTACTAATCTTTCCATTGTAATTTACTGTAGTAACGCGCCGCGCCTAATCGACTGCGATAGCGCTCATTCTTCTCTGATAAATCCACGCCGGAATGGAGATCATTTTGCATCCTACTCGTTTACTACCTCTTTGAAAAGACTCGTAAGTCTAACAAAAATAATAAAAGAAATACGTAAGGTGAGCCCCCCATGTAAGTCATGGTCTCCCAATTAATCCAACCAGTATCATCAACACAGTTGTATGCAACATTATCATCATCATTGTCGCCATCGTTGTTGCATCATGTCAGGGAATATTAAGACGGGAATGGTACGGTTCCCATAATCGTAATTTCTTTGCAACCCATTTCCCCAGTGGATGTATTACACCCACTACCTGGCAGATATATATTTAGCTTATAAATTGGCAGCGACCAAAAACAAGTGCTACTGACGAGCACGCTAATAATCAAATGTTTGCTCCCTTTTAGCGACATTTAGTGCTGTTATTTTGTTGCTGTTTTTTGTTAATTTTTAGTTTGTTTCTGATAAGCTTTCAAATGTCATGCAATTTTGTAAGTAGAATACAGAATCATTGGCATTGTGTAGATCTTACAAATCATTATTATTATTCGCGACTTTTTTAATGTTACCACCTGCACTGGCGCCGAGTGCTATGAGTATTAGTACATTGATGCGCGCGTTCTAGATCCCCGGCCACGTCGGGGAGCGCAGTGCTCGGTAAGAAGGGTACGTATAGGTCTGCTTGCTTACATTAGTTTTTTTACGAGCCGAAGTCGTGAAGATGAATGTCAAAAACATGCTCACACGAGTGAAAAGACTCGACTGAGCAAGTGTACTTGAACACAAAACCAATCCTAGTAAAGTCATGCGCGCACGCACACAGAAAACCGCTCGTTATACGCCTCGATGGTCACGGTTACTAGGTCTTTTGAGGGCTTTTTGTTCCGTCCGATGTGAATAGAACGAACCCGCTTGATAATTGATTGCACCTGCAAGCTCGGTGAAAATCGAAAGTAATCTTTGAGGGCCGTTTTCTCGATGAATTAATTTCCAAAACGCCCCTCAAACGTCTCTTTTAAAGCCATGTATCTTCGCAATAAAACAAAATTATGAATCGTGTTAGGTATCAAATTAAAGAGGAAGAAAAGGAGAAAACGATCATACTATTAACTAAATTTCGACCTCGGTCGAGAAGTGCACCCTTTTGATGTGTGTCATCACATTTTTCTTTGCTCATTTTCAATGATTTAAAATATTTCTAGTCAGTTTCCTTTATGTTTGAATTTAATTAATATAAAAAGCTACATCACTTCGAGTGATCCCGCGCCTTTCTGTAGAACAGTTGATTGAATTATCCTTGAATGTGCCCGGTTTATATAGCTTCTAACTAATCGAGCATTGAAAAGGGTTTCATGGGAACGCCCCCCATTCAAGAGTCTTCGTGGTTCAATGGGTTGAGCACAGGTCTAGCAATCCGGAGGTCTCGGGTTTAAAGGGACTTAGTAACATTGTCCAAATCCTCAAAATAAATTTTTTATTCTAGCGGTTCCCTCATACCTTGTTGTATTCGTATTAACAATAAAATCATGGGACAGGTTTCGGTTTTTCAAATTTCCCTTTCGTTACAAAGATATGTACGATCAGGGGCGTAGACAACGGGGGGATGAGGGGGATGCATCCCCCCCACCTCATAAGGTGGGGGGGATGACATGTACAATCATCCCCCCCCCCCCAGGTTTTATGGAAGGATATATTTTGGTGTGTGTATCTATACGAGTGAAAAAGAAAACATTAGTTGTTAGCATAGGCGTACTCAGGCGGGGGGGGGGGGGGTTGGCGGTTCAACCACCCCCCCCCCCCTTTGACCCAAAAAATGGCTGCAAGGGGGGGTTTGAAGGGGGTTTGAACCCCCCTTTTCACATTTTAGCTGGTCTCGAGACTACTTTTAAGCTGTCTTGACCGTCTAAAACCTGGTCTCGACCGACTAAAACGTGGTAACAACCGACTAAAACCCGATCTCGGTACCAAAAATTGTCAAAGATCTCCGGTATCGGGTTAGAAAATTGTGAAAGTATTTGGTCTCGACTCTTTGCAACGGAACCCCCCCCCCCCCCCCCCCCCACCACTGAGAGAGTTGAATGAACCTGGTCTCGGTCTCGAAAATTTGGAAAGTACTTGGTCTCGGCTTCGAAAATTGTTTACGGAACTTGCTGAATGACATAATATGCCGGGACAAGGATTGTTCTCTAAACCGTGACCCCATGCTTTGGAGTCAGGCGCCCATCAGATCGTTCCACAACAACTTGTGATAGTAGTATCCTTGCGATGCATTTAAATGGCACTCATCGAAAATGAATATTTAATCCCATACATTGCATATTAGACGTATAATTGTTCTTTACAATACTACTGTTCAAAAGACGTTCAAGATAACGAAAGCATGACAGGTTTATGTTAAAACATAAGAATTTCCCAAAATGAAATAGCCTGTTACAAATCTCAACAAATGAAGTGCTTTCAAGCAAAAGGCGCTAAATCCATTCCGGTTAATTTCGAGAAAATCAGTGTTTTTTAATTACACACATTTGTCTCTGTTTATTCATCAATTCTATACTATAGATGGCAGAACTACCACTAAAGGTCATAAAAATGCAAGTTAGAAAAATCATGCGTACAGCATGTATTTTATAGAATTTTATAGAAATTTTATTTTGTTTTGGATTTAGCGCCTTTGGCCAGAAATCATGGATATAGCGCCTTTTGCCAGAAATCTGTTTACAGTAAATATTGAGTTGTTCACTGACAATAGTATAGAAGGTGTGTAAATGATACAGAATATTAACTGAACTGTACTTGAAGCATAGTAGGCGCCCACCCACCAACCACACACACACACACACACACACACACACACACACACACACACACACACACACACACACACACACACACACACACACACACACACACACACACACACACACATCACACCACACACACACATAATCATCAATGTGCAAAAACTTTAATCACATAACCACTGGTACAATAATACACATCGCATCATTACACAAGCCTCTTTGTGTCCTTCTCATTGGTCAAATTGCCACATGCTGGCAGGATTTGGCCAATCAGAGTAAAGAATAGAAAAGTGTGGATATAGCGCCTTTTGGTTGAAATCTGAAATGGATTAAGCGCCTTTTTGTTGAAAGGGTAAATTTCATATCAATATTTTTCATATTTCCTGACACAATTCTGAGGGAAAATGTAGTGATTTAAATACACATGCGAGCGGTCTATTCAAATCGTGCAAAACATGCAATTTGGTGAAAAGGAGATTTAGCGCCTTTTGGTTGCGAGCTCTTTAAATAGAGAATGATATTGTGAAATGACACGATAGAACCAATTTTAATTTTGATTCAATTTTACACACACTTTTGCTTTTATTCATTTTCTTTCTTCCTCCAGACAACATGACTGGAATTCCTCATCTGATGATCATCTTAGCTTGCCTGACATTGCATGAGATTTTGACGACTGATGGATATCTATTGGGAGAAGATGTGGCTCTCCTCTTCCGCTTTGAGTTAAGCAGCCCAGACTCCAGATACGATTGTAGCGTATTCATTTATGGAGGTAATGAACCATTGTTCATAAACAACGATTCACGGTTTCCCAGTGCATTTAAACCTGGACAGCTTGAACGCTTTGCTGTAGAATATCATCGGAGACATCTCAACCTGACTATAATTTTCACTATCTCCAACCTCCAGGTTGAAGATAAGGGCCTCTATATTATAAACGCTCTTGACATCGTCGAAGAGAGCGTAGTAAATAGCGCCAAGTACCAAGCTTTAGTAGATGTTACCTATCCACCCGGACGAGCTCGATGTAAACTCGGTAACTCGACAACGGACACTGACTGGCAAACGATTCGCTGTAATGCTACACTTGGGAATGACGGCGCGGGTGAAATTGCCTGTCATCAGAACTTGATACGCCTTCCTCTTGACGGGGGTGTGACTAATGATGGTCGCTCTGTTTTTACCGTTTACTATTGGATTCATCGCGATTTACCAGTCAAATGTTGCACCTTAGAGCAACATTTGTCACTCTCCCTGGACTCCTGTGATGACGTCATATTCTATCCCGTTCAAGATGTGGTCTCAACAAATGATCCACCAGACCAAACCAGCGCCTTGTCGTCTTATTTAGGTGTGTATACATAGACTGTTCTTATATGGTCATGTTTTATTTCTACCATGTCTACTGCTAAAGGTTTTATTGCGCATGCGAGTAGTTGTTATCACAGGCATGACAGGGTGTCATTAGTGACACCATGTCAGGTTCCACTTTGTGTAAGTCGGTGCCTGATAAATAGCCATTCATGCCCGTCATATCACCAAGCAGTGATCAATATGAATACTTTGTACATGTGAATTCAGCTTTAAAGTCGAGGTCGACCGAGCGGAGGGGAATAATAAGGAGTGAGTAAGAGGGGTTATGAGGGACTCAGAAACATGTCCTTTACGGGAATACTATTGTGCGTTTGACACAAACTTGGACCTGACATGGTAACACTAAAGACGCTCTTAACAAAATCGTGAGTACGCCCCAAAATTACTGTTCTTAGTATACAATTTTCTTTTAAGTGACTATCTATCCAGTAGGTTAGTCTGTACATTTAATTATAATGGCAAGTACTCCGTTGCGTTTTTTCTAGGCCATCCTATATAAAAATTGTCAAACGCATTATGCTTGGAAAATGTGTTATTTATCTACATTATGTTAGCGATTACTACTTTAACATTAAATTAACTAAGGGGAACTGCACAACTGGAATCAACCCAGGAATTGTTGGCGAACTCATGATTAATGTAATAATTTTGTTGTTGTATATACTGAAGTTGTATTCATCTCTCTCCCCCCCCCCCCCTCCTTTCTCTCTCAATCCTTTCGCCCCTCTTTTGCCCTATGCCTACCCCCCCCCCCCCCCCACACCTCTCTTTGGTCGTGTCCGCTGAAGATGATGAAAGGAACAACGGCTCTCGCATCGACATCCCGGCAATGGTTCTAGGCATTTCGTTTGCTGTAAGTTGATACCAATGCCTTTATATCACAACGTGCAAATAGGTGCAATAATGATCTTTTGTACGTTTTATTTGTACAACTGCATGTAGCATGATACAGCTGTTAACTGGTGATGAAGGTAATATCACGGAATATTCCAATCCGAGGGATTTTAAATGCTATTGAGGGAAGATTATAAGTCCCGAGACGTAGTCGACGGACTATCATTTTAAATCCCGAGGGAACATTCCATGAATTTCCCGACACCACCAGTTAACAACTGTGGATAGGTAACAACTGTCATATCATCTGGCTAAATCCGGGGGCTATAATTATACACATTCATGCATTGAAACTGAAATCAGTCAAAACAACATAGCCTACCTTTGGTTCTCATTGTGACTTCATAATGATAATACATCTGTTTTGCAGCGCGCGCCGTGCGGTGAATACTGCATCTGCCATGTAATATATAAAATTATCATGGAAATCACGTGACTGCGTTGAGCCAATGAATGACGCGTAATTTACTAAGTCATATGATATATCATGTTCTAATTGATACATTCTGAAAAAGTAACCCCCCCCCCCCCCCCCCGGTACGTTGATTTTGTATGGATTTATTTCGATTGTCGAGTAACTTATCCTACAGGCAAGGTAAACCATCAAGAATTGTAACTGTAGAGAACAAAATTGTATATTGTTTTACCACTTCCGTACCGCTTTGAGATACAATGTGAATGTTATTTTCAATAACTGGTTCAAATTTGAACGTCATATTCAATAGCGAGGTTATCGCAATAAAATATTTAGGGATGCACCTCTGAAACATCATGCATCAGCGTAATGACCTATCAAAAATGTATCTCGAGTATATAATGTATATAGAGGCCTGCTCCGGCAGATCTGGGTCCCGTTGCAGAAAAAGATGCAATCCATTGCAAAGTTGCAATTAATTGCAAGTCAGAAAATTTGCGCATTTGAACCAATCAGATTGGTCACATGATCGGACTTACAATTAAATGTAACTTTACAATCGATTGCATCTCTTTCTGCAACGGGGCTCTGATGTACTATAATAATTTTCCTCGATTTTCTTAAATCCTTGTATTTTCTCCAGATTGCTTTTCTTTCCATCGTGGTTACCTGATCTATCGATTACTGAAGCACGTCAAACGAACTAGAGGGGCTACATACAGTATAGGAAAGGGATCCGGTAAACAACCAACAATAAAAGCCCTAGATATAATCCTAAACACAAAAATCCCCACTAAACAACTTCTAATAATTGCATAACCAAAAATTGTTCCAACAAGACGTTTTCTTACCAAAATAATTTTACCGTTGTTATGTACATTTTGCTTATAACATCAGAGATATCCATCACTTTATGGCTGAATGAGCACATATCAAAAACTAAATGACCCAATTTCAAAGTCACAAGAACTTGCGCATAATAATAATAATATATTACATTTATATAGGGCTTAATACAATTTACATGCCTGCACATTGTTTTGATACAGCGCATGTGGCTGAATGTATTGACTCTAGTTTGGGAAAAATTCTGTTTGAAATTCCATCAATTTTGGCACGTGTTTAATGCATTTACACTGATTTTCCAAAAGTGCAATTTGAAATCTTTCAATACTCAATAAACTGCAATAATGAAATATATAACTTTCGTGAATTTTATAAACAAAATCAAAATTTTCTCTCTAGTTTTACTTACTAATCGATGAAGTAATGGTTCCCTCTTATTTGAACACATAGTTTGTCTAACTACCTAAGAAATGTTTTGGCGAGGACTAAGTTTGAAACAATTTTTGGTTTGGGGGATGTCAATAGAATTGTATGAAACAAGAATGTTAACAATTTGTGTTTGCCTTTGATATGAACAATGTAAATAGAATTGTATGAAACAAGAAAGTCAATATTTTTTTCTACACCTTTTATATGAACAATGTAAATAGAATTGTATGAAACAAGAAAGTCAATATTTTTTTTATATGAACAATGTAAATAGAATTGTATGAAACAAGAAAGTCAATATTTTTTTCTGCGCCTTTTATATGAACAATGCAAAAAGAGTTGTATGAAACAAGAAAGTCAATATTTTTGTCTACGCCTTTTATATGAACAATGTAAACAGAGTTGTATGAAACAAGAAAGTCAATATTTTTTCTACGCCTTTTATATGAACAATGTAAATAGAATTGTATGAAACAAGAAAGTCAATATTTTTTTCTACGCCTTTTATATGAACAATGTAAATTGAATTGTATGAAACAAGAAAGTCAATATTTTTGTCTACGCCTTTTATATGAACAATGTAAATTGAATTGTATGAAACAAGAAAGTCAATATTTTTGTCTACGCCTTTTATATGAACAATGTAAATAGAATTGTATGAAACAAGAAAGTAAATATTTTTTTCTACGCCTTTTATATGAACAATGTAAATAGAATTGTATGAAAGAAGAAATTAAAAAAAAATGTCTACGCCTTTTATATGAACAATGCAAAAAGAGTTGTATGAAACAAGAAAGTCAATATTTTTGTCTACGCCTGTAAATATAATTGTATGAAACAAGAATGTAAATAATTTTTTCTTCGCCTTTGATATCATTTATGTAAATAGAATTGGATAAAACAAGAATGTTGAATGTTGATACTTTTTTCAGTAGTGCTCTCTTAGAAACAAATGGGTAAAACTTTATGAAATGTATACCCATCATCAGGTTAGTTAGGTTTCCTTACAACTATTCGGTAAATTGTAACCATCAACAACATGACGTTTTGTTTGGCAATTTCAACTACCAATTCATTTACAAATTTTACATTACCCATCCCCTGCTGTATTAATAATTTGAATTGGTTTGTACGTGCACTCATCGAATAACTAAATAATTAACTTCCAAATCATGTTATTTACATTAAAGGGAGTCAAGGGACTTAGTAACATTGTCCAAATCCTCAAAATTCAATTGGAATTCTAGCGGTTACCTCATACCTTGTTGTATTCGTATTAACAATAAAATCATGGGACAGGTTTCCGTTTTTCAAATTTCCGTTTCGTTAAAAAGATATGTACGATTGAAGTGATCAGATGATGAATAATCCACTGTGATCGTCACACCGTGTACAAAGTGAGTGCAATGAGATAGTGAATATCACTTTGCATTTTTGCTCATTACTCTGGAATATGACGTCCATTTAACTTGAAAATTCGCATAACATCCAGTGGACATATCAGATCACATCAATATACATATTTGTATCAACCACTCATCACTTTTTGCACATGTCAACAAACTTACTAGATCCCTTTAAGCATGGTTGTGACATAAACACACTATAATGTATCTATACTTCAACAAGAAAGCAAATCGACATAAATAATTAAAGATGGAGTTAAAAATTTACTTTGCACTACAATTATTATACATTATAATGGATCATGAATGTTGACGAAAAGAATTACCCAGTTGCTGCGTAAAATTTGCCCAACACCGAATTCATATAACCACATTTACCAATGGATGTTTTTACCTTTCTTTTGATTATTACATAAAGTAAGTGATTGAGTAAAATCCACACATAATTAATGGGCAAACATTTTCCCCAGGATTTCTCCAATATAAGAGAACACAGTCATGTTGGGTGAATGCAGTATAAAGGGGTCTAGTAACTTTGTTGACATGTGCAAAAAGTGATGAATGGTTGATGCAATGTATATTATTGTTATTTCATATGTCCACAGGGTATTGTGTGAACATTTCAAGTCAAATGGACATTGCATGGCCAAGTAATGAGCGAAAATGCAAAGTGATATTCAATAACTCACTGCACTCACTTTGTACACAGAAGAAAAACTCGCCCGGAGTTTTTCATATCTGAATACTTCGATCGTACATATCTTTGTAACGAAAGGGAAATTTGAAAAACCGAAACCTGTCCCATGATTTTATTGTTAATACGAATACAACAAGGTATGAGGGAACCGCTAGAATGAAAATTTTATTTTGAGGATTTGGACAATGTTACTAAGTCACTTTAAAACCAGTTGTGATAATCTGACAAAATTTGTACTATTTCGTTTTGCTTAGTGATTGTTCACATTGTTGAGTAAAACAATATTTATCATGTGTTGGGCAAATGCATGTAGCTAAAGAGTTGGGACAAATTTGTGTAATATTTACTCAGTTTTCATAGTTTACCCAATTTAGAAAGCCCTTTTCACTTTGCTCAGTTATTTTCACATAATTGGGTAAACCAACACCTGGACACATTATACCCTGTGTTGGTCAAATGCATGCAGCAGAAGAGTTGGGAAAATTTTGCCCAACTTTTACCCAAATCTCATTTACCCAGTAAATTTACCAAGTATTTCTAAAAGTGTACATCGTACTTTCCTGCTTATGTTTGCAAATGTAATTTATCATATTGTATTGTGATCCTTCTGTCTATGTATTATATTGCATATCCCTGTGTATACATGTTTATATATTCAGTTAAAACAATGTGACTTGTGTTCATTTCGTTGAAAAGAGACAAGAGGGTGATACCAAATGCTGATTGCTTTGATTTTGCTCTATAATTAATATTACACAGAGTGAAATGTCATGAATTAGATTGTCTGTGTACTTTTATATTTTGTATATCACAAATATAGTGCGGAAGACAAAATCAAATCTTTTTATTAGAAACATAACATGGCATTGTGAGATTTTCAAAACTTTGTTCAAGAATAAATGCAGCTTGAAAAAGAAATGCGAATTGCTGTCAATTAATCAACGCTGTAATCAACTTTACGAATACATGAATTTGCTTTATTCTAAAAGCATTCTAAATGTCAACAAATGGGAGGAATCCTTCAAATTCAAATCAATACATGCATGGTGTATTACATGTAATTGCACCGGATTATACCATGAGAATTCTAAAACTGTCTGTCAATATTTGCTTAGAGTTCCGTATTGGCTTTCGTCTAGACCAGTATTTGGAGATATACCCAGGAATTCTTTACACAAATAGAATCACATACCATGAATTTAGTTATTGTCCCTTTTGGAACAGTCTAACACAAGAAAATCTGCAGTCTACATGTGGAGCGAAAAATGACATATTCTTATTGTATATTATCAGAGGTTACATTTGCTTGAACAAAACACGTTCAGAAAGATGAATTACCTCGGTGATCCAGCCCACATAATTTTCGTAAAAATGATTTCTTATCATTTGGGTTTGTGCCAAGTGTATCTCTTGACTAGCAGGAGCATCGAAATGGGTTTTGTGAAGGAACGCAATTCTCACGAAAGCCCAATTTTCTTTGCTCATTATTATGTATTAATTTATTAAAATCGCACGCAGTAATTTACAATTTGATGGTTTTGACTGGTATAGCACTGGTGATTACCAATATACCAACACAAAAACAAATAGTGTTGGCGCACTTCATCAATTTCTCTTTGTCACTATTGCAATCGATTGAATCAAACATGGGGGAATTTCATTAAAATAGTGAAAGGGATATGTAAAATAAAGTCTAGATGCAACTAAAGTACTAATAAAGCAAGAGGTCCCAATAAGGGAATCAATTAGATACAGGTTAATATCCAGTATTAGATCACCACAGTCATTCATTTAATACATCACAATACTAAATATATTTCAACGTTTGTGGAATTGTCAAGACAAAATACAACCAATTATAATAAAAAATAAATGGACGCATGTTAATAACTAATACATTTTATGTCATTGCACTCTACTATATGCTTACAAAAGAAACATCAAAATCATGACCATTTAATTGATTATTTAATTGAAATGGGTTTATTGAAATTATCCCCAATGACTGTGTTTGTAGCTCATATAATCGGAAACCGTAGCAGTCCGGAGATATCGGGTTCGATTCTTGCCTAATCCCAATTTTGTTTTGCTCATATTATTTTATTACATATCAATAACACGAAAGTGTGTATATTACATACATTTAAACAAGGGGGAAAACTAAACTTAAATTACTGGCACAAGCAAAAAAAAGCTGGGTTTCGCCCAGGAAGCAAACCCAAGACCCCTGACCGCTGACCGATGATCTAACCTTGAGCTACAAAGACCCTTAAATGTTGATACTTCCAATAAAACCGTTTGCCAATGCTCGCTCGTATGATGATCCAATATACCAAGTGCATGGGAAAACAGTTGAACGTTTATTTTTCCGAATAGTAATGAAGAAAGGATCAATCAAAAGGAGGACGTGGTTGGGCATAGACGGGAATCAAGACTTACGTGTTTGAACTCAATATTCATTTATCCCAAATAATTAACCTTGTAGTAATAGTGTTAGTGCAATCTTCGAGTACATACAGTCCCAAACGTATTGTCATGTCTGCATTGCAGCCAGAACATTTTCCCATTTTACAGAACCAAAATATAGCAAGCATTATTGGGTGTAGTAAACAAAGATTAAAATGAGAATAAAGGGAGAATACTACAATTGGTGAGTTCAAAGGCGAATAAATTAAATGTTTGAGAAGGGAGACCAAAACAGTACAATTCACCCATGAGTTTACTTCTCCTCTCTCTTCACCAAACCGTCCCAAAATGGTAATACAAATATATGGAATATAAGTTGGAACATTAATAGGATGTCGACGCAAAGGGCTCTTTATTACATTTTCTAGAGCGTAGATAGTTTCAAAACATAATTAAGGAAATGCAATCTTCTATAGCAATGCGAAAGCACAGCCAGTTATGATTTGTCTATGATTATCATCACTAGTCAGAAGTAACCGACTCTATGTTGTTTTTTCGTTGTTGATACATCTGACTTGTACTACTACCCGATTCAGGCACCCCCTCCCCACCCCCCCCCCCCCCCCCCCCACAGTCAGTTACACAACTATACCAGTGGTCCCGGTCATGATTGGACTTAGCAAAGACCTCCTCTCCCCTTCCCAGCTCTGCTCGTTCAGAGATAAAAGCAACTGAATATCAAGTTTGTGTGTGTGGCCTAGGCATAAGTTAGTAGAGCAATAATATTACTGTTTTAAAATAAGGTTGGTCATGTAGGACGCTAATTCGTATATTGCTAGTTCGAAACCCTTCATATAGACTACATATCTTTGCTCAACAGTTTTTTTTAGTTTAACCTGGCTGGTGAGGCTCTTTTTAACAAATCTTGAATAAACACTCCACTTAAAGTTGACTCTGTGGTTGAGTTGTAATAGCGGCCTGGACCGCCTCGTTTTCAGACTGGAGTTGCGAGAGGGCGCCCTCAAAGTTGTAGAACGGATATCTGGGGGTGAACGTGGAAGGTCCGAAGTGCCCCTCTTCGGGGGTCATCTGCTGGGGCCCGCCCACGGCCGCCTCGTAGCTCGGAGGGGGCGGAAGGTCATCTACATCATGTACATAGGGGTGGAAGACAAAATATTGTATACATTGTTTTAATTGCGATTCACGACGCCATGTATTATTATGATATACAAATAGAGACATTGATCTAGTCTGGTTGTTCTTTAAAGAACATTATTATACATACAAGCCAGTTTGAGGGTGGAATAAAAATGCATAATTCATGCGCGTTCTTGCTTTATTTTTGTGCGCGTGAAATATCAGACGATATTGCATTCTTCCCATTGAAACCTGTGTTTAAAAACGTGAAAATCATCAAGTGATATTGAACGGACGCGAAGATTTGCGTAAACGCGCTCAATGCAGCGCGTTAGTGCGCAAATTTATACGCGCGTATATTAATGACGTATGAATGGATTTGCCAGTGTCTAATTGTGACGTATTAATAGGTTTTCTGGTTGATCAGTAATTTGAGATGTAATTTATTGTACTTCTTCCATACACAAGACAGATGAAGAGTTATGTTTTTGTTTGTATTTTCCTCTGAATAGTATGTATAATAATAATAATATTGACTGCCTTGTTCTTTCGTGATATATCAGAAATATTGCATTCGCTAGGATCATATTGCACTCGTCTTCGACTCGTGCAATATGATCCTAGCTCATGCAATATTTCTGATATACCACTCTAGGCCAGTCAATATTATATAAATAATGTTCTCTGCCTGAGGGGAGGGGGGGGGGGGGGTAAGTCATGTATATAGATGGGAAAAGCAAGATATCATTTCTGGCATATAGCAATGTTGATATGTGATATGGAATAAATTTAAGGACACCAATCTCCGTGCGGCTTGAGGTTCGATTTATTGTTCATTCACTGTTTCAAAGCACACATTTCTAACGTTTTACATATCACACAGATTTAGGCATGCCCATGAACACCTTTCA
>JBAMJV010013157.1:0-32285 GCA_037951105.1 Echinarachnius parma
GTTTACATTTATAAAAAAAAGTATAACAACCTGCCCCATATTCATAAAGAAACAAACAGCTAGCTTAGATCCTTGCTTGAGTCTAGTTTAAATGATAGGTTTTAGTGATCACCAAACAGTTTCCTAGTCTCAAACTAGGGTCAACTGGTTTAGCCTTAGGTACCCACTAAGTTAACCCTATAGGTAGCAAGTAAAATATCTTGTTTAAATATGGGCCACTTCATCTAAAATATACTTAGCAGGCTTTTATAGACATAGGTATAGGCATAGACATAGGCATTATAGAGATACATGCATTCTCCCCCCTTCCTTTCCAACAAAGAGAAAGATTAAAATGTCTGTCCAAAAATATTTTATTGCCAATTCAGGCAAGTACAACTTGAACAATTTTTAGTGGCCCAAAGCTTATTAACTACAACTATCTATGTCAAGCAACATACATGAATGCATATCATCTCCTTAAAATAACAAAATACACATGATTTTTTTTCTTCAATAATTCAATAGTTGTGTGTCATTATGTGAACGGTTGGCGCGGGCATATCGATTGGTTCTGTTGCACTGTTTGTCTCAATGGCACACAAAAGTGAAGTACAGAATACATGGCATGAACTAGAATAAATGTGAAGAAAGAATCAGAAAGATAGAAAAAGAAAAGAGGAGGGAGAGGCGGAGAAAGAGGGGAAGCAAATAAGAAAAGAGAAAGAGAGAGTGAAAACCCATTTTTAAAAATACCATCTTCTCAAGGTGGTATCTCACCGGGCTGGAGACTAGTTGGCGACCAGTTGGCGACTCAGTCTCCGCTGGTCGCGGAGACGTCTCCGCGACGTCTCCTGGAGACTAGTCGGGTCTCCGGGGAGTCGCAGGAAAATCAAACATGTTCAATTTTTTTTGAGACTTTTTCAGTCTCCAGCAGGTCTCCAGTCGCGGAGACTAATTTTGCCCGTGACTGGGGAGACGTCGCGGCGACCTACTGGAGACCAAGGCGACTGAGAGGAGACGTTGCGGAGACGTCTCCGCGACACTACTTGACGTTGCTTGACCCACTTTAGAGACCACGTGACTGAGTTCTTTATTATTTGGTACAGTTTGTTCCTGCTCCCATGGATACGTCTCCGAAACTTCGCCTTGGTGAGATTGCAAACCATTTTTGGGTCTCCCGAGTCGCCGCGACTACCGCGACTGATCTGTCGCGGCAGTCGCGGCGACGTCTCCGCCGGTGAGATACCCACTTAATGAAATTTAAGTTCTAGACCTCCTTTTAATCAGTAGCTGGCACAACCAGAGAGAAAACAAATTGAGGAAAATCAAATGTTTTCTTTTGTGTGCGTGACTGTTTGTGTTTGCAATTGAGTGCATGTTAAATTTGTTCATACAATTTTACTGAAATCCTCGCTTGTGACCTACTTTCAAACTGCAAACCTGCTGGCATGAAAATAGAGTACAAAATTAAGAAAAACAGAACTATAGCATCATCATTAAATATCTTAGAAGATTGAATCTTTACTTGCTCTTTATTTTTTTAGGTGGGGGTGTGTGTGTGTGTTTGTGCGATTCAGTGCACATGTTATTTTGTCATGAATTTCCATGAAATTCTACCTTTCGACCTACTTTCAAATCTGCATGAAAATAGACTACAACATTTAGAAAATAACAAAACATTAAATGTCTCTGCAAGAAGACTATTTAATTCTTGTTTTGTTTTGTGCGTGATTGAACGCACATTTTTTTCTCGCCATGAATTTCAAGGTAATACAACCTTTCGAGAACATTGTCTACACTTTCCTATTTGTCCTACCTTTTGACCTAGTACTTTTAAATTGGAACATTGTCTGCATGGAAATAGAGTACAACATTTAGAAAAGCGAAACTAGCATCTTCATTTAATAAATGTTTTCGAAGAAAAAATCTATACTTATCCTTGAGTTTTTTTATGTGCGTGATAGAACGCACATTTCATTTTTCCTAACATTTTGACCTACTTATAAATTGGAAGACTGTCTGCATGAAATTGGAGAACATTATTTTAGAAAAACAAAACTAGCACGTCATCAAAGTCATCAAATGCATCTGATGACTATTAAGTGTTTTGTTTGTGTGTGTGTGCGTGATTGAGTGCACATGTTACTCTTATTACATTTCACAGAAATCCTAGCTTTTGACGTCCTTCCAAAGCGCAACCCTGTTGTGAGAACGGGAGTTAAAAAAAAAATAGAAAGTCAAGACTAGCATCATCATGAAATGTCTTTGAAGAATAAATCTAGACTTATTCTTCTTTATTTGTGTGTGGTTGAAAACAAATGTATTTCATGAAACGTTTCATTTAAATCCTACCATGCAAATGACAAACCTCCTGGCGTGAAAATAAAGTGTAAATATTAAGAGACATATATACTAACTCTTCATTAAATGTATTTTGAAGTTACGAGTGCTTGTTCTTTTTTACGGGAGGTTTGTGACTGTGTACAAAACTACCATCTTCATCTTCATCTGTACGCACACATGCACGGGTCTACGGATAAAGCATATTTCAACTATTTTCAACTATTTTTTTGCCAGTGTGATGTGTTTTGTTTTAACTGCGAAAAAAGTACCAAACAACAATAATGAATAATCCAGGAGTTTTATAATGCGCCAATTCCATCTTTTAAATATAAATATTACGTATTATTATTATTACAAGATGCTCAGGGTTCTAATGCTGTATTTGATATTATATTAATCAGTATTTAGCTGTGTATGTGTATAAAGAATAGCGATGTAGATTGAATATTAGAAAAGTGGTTGTCTGCCTGTAACAATTACACATATTTGCTTTTTGGCATGTACAGCACACCAGTGAGTTAAGAGTTAAGCCATTCCCTACTAGACTTGGCAATCTCCACTGAAATACTACAGGGCCCACCATGTTCCCATAGGCAATAGGTTAATAAAGATCAAATGTCTCAATCTTCCTCAGACGGGGTGATATCAATCTAGCCAGATCTATGTAAACTGATCCAGCCATTTCCAACTCCTCGGGTGAGAGCGCTAAGGGCATTAAGTCAAATTTGTGCTACTTTGAGTTACTCATACCATTTTGTAGATCGGAGCTTCCTCTATGCGATACCAAATTTTTAGATAATAATTATTTCAAATTATAACAATATTTATCAAAAAGAAAGAGAGCTACATTGGTTTCTAAAAAGGGCTCCCAAACTGTAAACATTATTTGTTTCTGAAGTACAAAAAGTGACTTAGCCACCTTCTCTTCCTCAACCGACAATATTGGTTGCTTGCTTAGCTGTGAGTAATAAAGCCTGCAGCATCCTTGGTATCATACATTTTGAACCGACCCTGAAAACCCAAGACCTTTTCAGGATTGTTTCTTTAAATGTTTGCTTTATTGTTTTTTTTCCCTCAGCAAGGGAATAATACAATCACCTTAAAAATGTCTCTGTGATTGCAAAGTGTATTATCTGTTGACTGGGGTAATGATACTACCTATAATGTAAAGTGCTAATGAATCTCACGGAAATAGCGCCATATCAAATAAGTATATTTAACCCGTTCCCTACTAGATATTGCAATCCCCATAAAGTTGATACAGGGCCCACCGGGTTCCCATAGGCAATATGGGTTAAAAAAAACAAATTGTCTCAATCTGGCTAAGATGGGGTGAATCAATCTTGCAAGATCTATGTAAACTGATCCAGCCATTTCCAAATCCTCGATTGAGAGCAATAAGGGCATCAAGTCAAATTTTTGAAGCAAAGGGGTTAATATTTTCTTTCTATGGACTTCTCTCTCCCCAGAAAAAAGGATAAAGAAATCTACCAATAAATATATTTTGTCCATGCTAGACAACAATCGACCCTCCAAGGGGAATTGGAAATCATTGATTGAGTCATGTCATCAGTTGAATCTTGGTGGGATAAGGTCTACGTTAGATATTAACCTATTCAATGATAGACTTTGCAATCCCCCCAGAGTTGATAGAGGGCCCACCGGGTTCAATAGGCAATGGGTAAACCTGTTCCCTACTAGAGTTTGCAATCCCCATAGAGTTGATAGAGGGCCCACCGGGTTCCATAGGCAATGGGTTAACCTGTTCCCTACTAGAGTTTGCAATCCCTATAGAGTTAATACATGCAGGGCCCACCAGGTTCCCATAGGCAATGGGTTAACCTGTACCCTATGGCTAGATTTTGCAATCCCTATAGAGTTAATACAGGGACCATCAGGATCTTGTAGGCAATGGATTAACATGGAATCAAATCCTAGAGAAAAGCAAAAAACTCTGGAATTTTCTGAGATTTTCAAAGGGTTCTTTTGGGTAATTTTACCAGACATGTCAACACCAACCCTGTATATATTTACTTAATTCACCCATATATTATACATACCAAACCCTCAAAAAGATGAATCCATGTTCTGAGTAGCCTACAGACACTCGTTAACATTTGAACATTTCCACTTGTGCAAGGTCACACGATCCTCGGCACGTACATGTACATGTTAATTTTCACCTCCACATCCAATCCACACTCCCTATTAATAATAATGATGATAAAATAATAAAGACATGCAATGTCTGAATAAAAAAAAAATCATGTCTGTATGGCTCATACCTTATATTTTGGCCAGGGGAGGGGGGATGGGGGAGGGGGATGGGGAGGGGGGGATGGGAAGGGGGTAGGGGGGATGGGGAGGGGGTGCTGAGGTATTTTGCCCCAATATCATCCTCCCCATTTTTTAGCTGACAAGCAACAACAAAAATAAAGGGTCCCTGCCCTTAGCTAACCTAAAGGATATGAATGTGCTAATTTTGCTTAATGTAACATGAGATTTCCCAAATATGACATGAATTTGCCAGAATATGGTATGCTTTTACCCCTAAATGGTATATTTTTGCCTGAAGAACTACATGTATATAATTAACCATGCAATGATTAAATATAACCCAAGGAGTAAATTAACCCAGGATTAAATTTACCCCAATGAGAAAATTAACCCAGGATTAACTCATTCACTACAGGAACCTGGAGTAACATGTATAAACTCTATGGAAATGCAATAATATCTCGTGGGCCAGGGGTTAACTTAAACCCAAGAACTAAATCAACCTGTGAATACATTTAAACCCAATGAAAAATTAACCTAAGATTAAGTTTTACTCTCTGATCTGAAATCGGGGCTATAAACTTTGTACACCATACTCCCGCAGGCAGTGGACCAAATCAACATTGGAACATTTCCGCTCGTCGCAAGGTCACCTGATCATCATCGAATGAAACTATACCCCAGAGGCGGGAGAAGACGACGGAATAATAATGCACTCGTGTTTCAGCCTCGTACATCTCAGAGCTGTGCGCACGCATATTCATAAGGTCATGCTCAAAGTGCTGCCAACGGTATGTTTTGTTTTTTAAAGTAAATGTAAGAAAAAAGTGTGATAAGATTTATATGTTTGTCATAATTTGCTTATTATTTGGGCTGCTTAGTTTTTTTTCTGAATTATGAAGGTAAAAAGGAGTGCAATTTTTTTTGTTAGCTTTACTGTAGCTTTACACAAAATAATGCAATGAGATTCGTAAGGAGCATGTTGCGTCCATTTGTTAAATTCTTTGGTTGTTCAGTTTTTTAATTATGAAGAAAACTAATAAAAGACGCAATTCTAATACACTCTCCTACCATACCTTTAACCTCTGTACAAATGACATGTATAATTGACTGATCAAGTGACGCGACTCTTAATATCAGCTATGAAGGGTTTGATATAAAGGAATTTGTATGTGTCTTCTAAACCTGGCATATTGTCAATCATGTATGTAAAATACAAGAGCATGCAGTAAGCGCACCAACTTAGCATCTCACCGTCAGCTATTCCAAAAGCCCCAAACATGACGAGGCAACGACTTTAAATTCCAAACTTTCCCAGAAAAAAAAAACTGAGCACAACTGAAAACAATATTTTGTTTTCCACCCCACTGGACCCCTAGGTCCCAGGGCTAACACAGATACGTATGTGTGGTAACACATGTAAATTAATTCCATCCCATGCGCAAGCTCAAATCAAATTGAACTTTGCTTTGAGGGAATACTGGCTAACAAGGTTTCACCTTTGAGATCAATTTAGTTTTTTCATTTTTCAGGATTCCACAAATCAGTACGATCTTTTCGACATTTCTCCACATCGTACATGACTCACCAGTTCACTACAAAACATTTCTCAACTGAAAAAAAAAAAAAATGCATCCGAAATAGATCATAAAATTGACTTCACTTTCTGATTATGATACTCGAAATGATGCAAAGACTTTTATGAATATTGCTTCTGCATTTTTCATTTTGGGATCTATCGGGCATTTAGTCCTCCATTTGTTCCTAAACCCATTCAGGACTTCATTTTGAAAATATCTTGGTCTTGGTATCTATGGAGAATGCATGTTATAACCTTCATCAAATTGTCTGGGACGGGTTAAATAGTAGCTAGGAGATCTATCCAGAGTGCATCCAATATCACCTCCAAAATTACACCACCTATTTATATCCCCTCCCTATCCCATTCCTCAATCTACATCCTAGCTCTCTTGTTTTAACCGCTTCTGAATTGTGCCTCAAAATTTACAATACCTATCAATTCCTACTCCCATTTTTGTGTGGCTCCTACTATATTTTGCCTCCAAAATGACAATACACATATATTCCTCTCTCTTTTTTTTAGCTGCTGCCTCTAAATTCTGGCTCGGAAATTACAGTACCTGCGCATTCTTCTAACATTTTTTTTTGTGCAGCCACTAGAGTTTGCCTACAAAACTAGAATACTTATAAATTCACCTCTCTTTTTCTTTAGCTGCTGCTGCCTCTAAATTGTGGCTGGGAAATGACTGTACCTATACCTTCCTACCCCTCCTTTTTTCCTTTCTCATTTTTTTCTTCTTCATCTTCTGTTCTTGTTTGCTGCTGCATGGCTGGACTTGCGTCATGCTCTGAAACCGAAGACCTGGAAAACTTCATCCTCCTGCCATCTCCCTCTCTCTCTCTCTCTTCTCATCCTCTCGTCTATTTCTCTCATCATCCTATCTCTCTTCCATTCCTCCCATCTCATTCTTTCATGGTCCCGTCTTGTTCTCTCATCCTCCCGTTTCTTTCTCTCTTGTTCTTTTATCCTCCCATCTCTTTTCTCATCGTCCTGTTTCTTTCTCTCATCCTCCCGTCTCTTTTTCTTATTCTCCGTCTATTTCTGTCATCCTCCCGTTTCTTTCTCTCATCCTCCCGTCTCTTTCTCTCATCCTTCTGTCGTCGTCCCGTGACTAATGCCGTTCCTCGATCGTGATGCATCGCATATTGGGGGTTTCCCAATAGAAAAGCACTTAGACCAAATGGACCGGGTATTTCAGATGCATCCAATTTTCTCCCTCTCTACCTACCTACCTCAGCTCTTTCTCATCTCTCCTCCCCTCTCTCTTTTTATATTTATTTCTCTTTATCTCATAGATCCATTCCTTTCTCTTTCTGTATTCATTTTCCTGTTTCTCTTTCTCTTTATCATCTCTCTTCAAACCCCTTTCTATCCTCATTTATCTCTGTCACTCTCCTTTTTTCATCTCTATTCCCTTCTCTTTCTATACTCACTTTTATCTTTATCTAATTTTTTCATAGATCTCTTCCTTTCTCTTTCTGTATTAATTTCTCTGTTTCTCTTTCTCTCTATCTCTATTCAACCCCTTTCTATACTCATTTATCTCTTTCACTCTCCTTTTTCAACACTATTCCTTTCTCTTTTTATACTCTTTTTTCTCTTTCACTCTCATTTTCTCATAGATCTCTTCCTTTCTCTTTCTATATATTCATTTCTTTGTTTCTCTTTCCCTTCATCATCTCTCTTCCAACCCCTTCTATACTAATTTATCTTGTTCACTCTTCTTTTTTTCATCTCTATTCCCTTCTCTTTCTATACTCACTTTTATGTTTATCTCATTTTCTCATAGATCTCTTCCCTTCTCTTTCTATATTCCTCTCTCTGTTTCTCTATCCCGTTCTTTCTTACATTTCCTCCTCTCTTATTAGAGGCAACTCATAAATAATTCCCATACTGCCGATATTCTCCCCTCTGCTTGTTCTTGGGAACTCATATATAAAGAAGTAAATATTATGAACTACCCTTCAAATAAAGTTTGCTGGAATTTGTGCTTAGATCCAGACTAAAGATATATATTCGGCTACTATATAAACTGTAGACAGATAAAACAATAACAGAGACATACATATATGCCCTTCATGAAACAAGGCAAGTTTTAATATCTAATTATAATGGCAGGCATTCTACAATTACACCCATAGTAAAGAAAAAACACTTGGTCGCTATATCTGTACATTGACAGAAGAAAAATAACTTAGCTAATGCATATATTGCCTTTAACAAACTTAGTAAGCTTATAAAGAAGTGTCCTTCACAAACAAGGTAAGCTTATGAAAAAGTGAACATTATATGTTGCCCTTCAAAAAAGATGTCTGGCATTTCTGCATACCGTATTTGCTGGTGTATTAACCACACTTTTTTTTTTTTTTTAGGGGTGCGGTTAATACACTGGAGCGGTTAATACACCGACAAATACGGTAGATCCATTTTTTCAGAAAAATATTTTGGCCATACAGACAAACAATAACAAAGAATATCATATATTGCCCTTTGTGAAACAAGGTAATCTTTCATACGAAGAAGTAAACATTATACGTTGCCCTTCAAAAGAGTTGTCTGGCATTTCGTCATAGATCCATTCTCCAGAAAAATATTTTGGCCACACATATCTATCTACAGACAGACAGACAATAACAAAGTATATCTTATATCGCCTGTCATGAAACAAGGTAAGCTTTTAGATGAAGAAGTGAACATTATATGTCGGCCTTATGAAAGACAATCTCGCTGGCATTCCGCACAAAGACCCTGGATGGTAAAGATAAAACATTTGGTCGCTATATCAGGTAGACAACTGAACAATGACATAAAAAATGCATATGTTATATGTTGCCCTCCAGAAAAATTTGGCTGGCATTACGCAGTTAGATCTATCCTAACAACAAACGAAAAAGGATATATTTTGGCTTCTTTATTATTATATAGGCAGACAATCGATCTCTTAACTAAGTATTAAGCTTATGACGGAGTGCACATTATATATTTTAAGATATATTTTGGCTCTTATATCTAGGCAAGACAAGCGATCGCTACACTAGGATGGTGCAGAGAGAACAGGAGAAGACGAAAGACGAGAGGAGAATGTTGATGTACCCTTTAGACCAAAATTGGGGTAGGACAAAATTAGATTTGTTGCTGATTCACTTTCTATATTGGCATTTAAGGGGGGTTGGGCTTAGCAAAGCAATATGTACTACCATTGCCTACATCAGTACATGTATATTATGGACCACGTACATAGTTGGAAATACATGGGGTTGAGGGCGATTTTGCCCCTTAATTTTCAAAATAGCCCCTTGAAATCAGTAAATAAAATCAGCAAAATAGCCCCTTGAAATCAGTAGGTATAGTAGGTAGGTAGTATTTTGTGATATCCATCAGATTGAAAAAGTAGCCCCCTAAAATTAAAAAGTAATTCTTTCCTTGTCCATTTATTGGTTTAACCAATTCACTACAGGAACGTGATGCACCATATATTAACTAATGCAATATATCCACATCCTGACTTTTCATTGCTCATCTCATAGCTTTCTAGACACCAATTGACTTGACACATTCTCCATCCCCAGTAGCCCTCATCAGCACTATTTCTTTTGTTCCTGTCTACTCTAGCCTGCTACTGCATTGACACCTCCTCCATTGTATTCCCCCATCCTTTTGTTCTTGTTCACTCCAGCTTGTTGCTGGTCGCACCTTCCACCTACATGTTTATGTATATAATTGTTGAGTATAGTTAGCTGTCATTTGTACGCCTGAAGAAGAATCTGCCAGATTCGATAGCTCGCGGCTTCATTGATTTACATTTTAATGCAATATGTACTGTAGCAGGCAAAGGGTTAACCTGTTCATGATTGGTCCAATAATCGGACCGAGCTCTATGGAAATTTCATGTTATATACTGACCTTGAATAGTCTTGAACAAGTAGAACGTATGAATATGACGTAAAAATAAACCAAGAAAATTGGGTTTTCCGGGGAAACCAAATTATTTCCAGTCCGTTTGAAATAATATGATGTTCTGTGAATTGGGGTAACGTTAATGAATACACAATTCTAACAAAATGATTGGACCGTCATAGAAGGGCAATGTATAAAAACTATAGATAATTTGTTACAATTGGGTCACCGTGCTAACAAGAATTGAAAAAACATTACGTTTCATGTGACATTTATTAAGGTCATTTAAAAATAATTACTACTAGTCCTTAGCAACACTGTAGAAAGCTACAGGTAAGGAATTGTAATAATAAATTCATGACACTGAATAAAACTCCTAAAATAGTGCAAAATGATTAAGAATTAATTCATTTTGTATCATTTTGGAAAATTGAGAGTACCTTGAATTTGAAGTTAAAAATTAGACACATATGCCTTGAGCATTGAAAATCACCCTTTTTAGCTAAAAAAAATAGACTTTGAGTTATTATGAAATATAACACAAGCTCAAACAGTGCTTGTAACATGTGCATGGGAATCATACAGTGCAGTGCAGCATGCATACATGCATATTATAAATTACACTAACAACAGACAGTGGGCATTTATTAAATTAGTTAAAATATCAACAAGCCTTTTTGCAGTGCTCACTTACTTGATGCAGACTGCATGCACCCAGCTACACGCAGGGGACACAAAAATGGCTAAATTCAATTTCCATCAAGGCAGATAAATCCCAATTTATCCGCCCCGCGCACAGACACGCATACATACACATCCAAGTACGCGGATATGACATTTAGGCCCGCATCCAAGGCGAAATTCATCAAAATCATATTACTCTGTATCGCCATGCCGATTGTCATGGGGGGGGATTTCGGTGCTGACGTAATTGTATTTGTGCTCTTGCACACTTGCACATTACTCCCATTTTGTGTGTTGTATTTTTGTATTTTTTATGTGTTCCTTCGTTGATCTTTCCGTTGATATGATAACTCAAATCCAAATTTAGGGACATTTTGTGCAATCATTTTCATTTGAGCGCTGTATTTTCGTAAATGTCCATCATTTTCATTTAAGCGTTGCATTTTTAACCTCCACTTTATAATTCTGTCACAATGTAATAACTCAAATGTGTGTTGTATTGTTATATTTTTTATGTGTTCCGTTGTTGATTTTTCCGTTGATATGATCATAACTCAAATCCAAATTTAGGGACATTTTGTGCAATCATTTTCATTTGAGCGTTGTACTTTCGACCTCCTCTAATATTTAAGTCAATACATGGTAACTCAAAATATGATAAATCAAATCATATATATATATATTGGTATGAAAGTTCATCTGTATTGGTGTTTCCCTCTATTCTGTACATCAAAAAAGGACAACTCTAATCACATGCAGCGATTTACTTCACATTTTTTTCTTCCATCACAAAACCACCTCCTTCGAGGGCATTATCATTAAATCAATTTCCATTTTCATCATCTGCACAAAATTGGAGCAGTGTAGGATGCCTCCAGTTAACATAGAAGTTCAGCTTGAATCTGTTACAAGGTAAAGGTACTTGTAGGGAAGACTCTTATCTTTCTTACTCGTGCCACAGAGCCGCCTCAGTTCAGCTTGAATCTGTTACAAGGTAAAGGTACTATATTTTGAATACAGAAATGGAAAAAAAAAAAAAAAAACAAGAGGAGAATTGGAGACAAAAAAAGGAAATGTAGGGAAGACTCTATCTTTCTCTCTTGTGCCACAGCGCCTCTGGCCACAGTCCACTTTCATCTGATGATGCATTGGTACAAAAGACCAGTGCATCTACACTACCCCATCTTTCATCCTCCTCCTTCTACTCTTTTGGATCTACTTATTGCTACCTTTTCTTGTTTTCTTCATCATTTGGAAGTGCCTCTGGCCATTGACCACTTTTCAGCTGACGATGCATTGGCAAATGACCAGCGCATCTAGACCCTCCTCCCCTACTCTCTCTCCATGTGTGTAAACTTCCCCTCTCGATGTCTCATTCTCATTCTCCTCCTCATTTTACTCTTTATTTTTACTCTACTTTTTACTCTACTTTATATTATTTTCTTCATCATTTGGAAATACCTCTGGCCATTGTCCACTTTTTAGATGATGATGACCAGCACATCTAGACCAACCCCTTTCTCTCAATTTGTGTACATTTCCCCCTCTCCTTCTCCCTTTAATCTTTGTATCTTCTTCTTTTCTCTTATATCATTATCTTGACAATTTCAAGGTGCCTCTGGCTATTGCCCACTTGCAGATGATGATGCATTGGTACATGACCAGAGCATCTAGACCCTCTCTCCATTCGTGTACACTTCCTCTCTCCATGTCTCGCTACCTCTATCCCTTTTTGACAATTTGACAGCGCCTTTGGCCATTGGCCACTTACGACTGGTGATGCAGGTACTTATTTACTCCCCCCCCTTGCATCCCCTCTCTCCTTTTTACCTTGTCATCCTCTTGTCTTTTTTTTCTTGTTTCTCTACCTCTCTCTTTTTCTTAACCTTTTCCCTACTAGATTTTTTTCAATTCCCATAAGAGTTACTACATGGCCCACAGGTTACCGTATACAATGGGTTAACCTGTTCCCTACTATATATTTTTAAATTCCCATAGAGATAATACAGGACTCACCAGGTTCTCATCTATAGGCAATGTGTTAATAGTTTCACAATTACTCCGGCCACTTAGGTGTGATGATGCCTTTGCATAAGCCCAATCTTCCTTCTCTCCAATTGTTTAATACCCCCTTCCCTCTCGGTCTTTTCTCCCCCCATACTGCTCTCTTCGATCCATCTCTGCTTCTGGAGTATACTACTGAACAGTGCCTCTGGCCTCTGGCCTCTCCCCACTCTTGTCTGATGATGCACACCTAAAAGGCTAGTACTTCCTCCCAACTTCTTCCGCTTGTTTTAATTTCCCTAACCTTCTCCCTTTTTTCTCTCTTCCTTTCTTCTTCATGTCTTCTTACATTGATTTCTACTTCCAATCACTTTGACAGTTACTTCAGTCATTTATTCACTCCACTAGCCTTCACCCAATTCCCCCCCCCCCCCCCCCAACTGTACCCCAGACATACTTCTACTTAGGATTGTGGTATATGCTTGAGTTGTAGGAGAGGGAGCAAGGTTGAAAAGTCTTTGGGCTCTACTAATATTGGTCAAAATAATGAATCCGGCTGCAGCATTCACCCAACCCATCCCTCCCTCCATCCACTTCTTCACCCCTATCCTCTCCCCCCACCCAACCTCTTAATAGCCAAATCTCCCCTTACAGTGGTATTCGTCTGGCTTCCGTTTATCTATCCGGTGATATGTGACCGTGCCTTTATGCAGTGGTGTGTGCATTGTATCAGAGATAGAGCAAGGTTGAAGAAGGGTTTAGATCTCTACCAATATTCAGTCACAATAACAAAGCAGACTTTAGTATCCATCTTTTCTGGCTTTTACTCAATATATCCCCCCCCCCCCCCCCCCACCCCAATCGCCTCTCCCCACCTTGGGCAGTGGTACGTGCTTGCGTCAGAGCTAGAGCAAGTTTGAGAAGGGTTCATTAGAACTCTACCAATATTCAGTATTAGTATTCATCCTTCTTGGCTCTCCTTCCACCAACTTGCTCACCACCCCCACCCCCACCCCCCCCCCCCCAAAAACAACCCCCACTTGCCCCATCTCTTCCCCACCCTATCCCTTCAAGATATATCCACTTAGGGCAGTGTTTTGTGCTTGCGTCAGAGCTAGAGCAAGGTTGAGGGGTCTTCCGAGGGCTCTATCAATATTTAGTCACGATCCTCGAGCCCCTTCCGTTCTCTCTCCGGTTGCCTTGCGTATTCATCCATAAAAACGACGCTATGAAACCTGAGGGAATTATTCCCTTCACGTACGATTGTCTTGCATATTTATCCCTGAGCTCTTATACTTATATACTGCATAGTGTTATAAGATGCAATGCTGTTAATGTGTATGAGAATCGGGAAATAATTTACTGTACAAAGAATTCTTTGTTCTCTGTTTGATTACCTTATTTATTCATCCCTACAAGGGACGCTACGAACGGAGGCAACTATTCCCTCCACGTACGATTGTCTCGTGTATTCATCCCTCAGCTCTGAAATATATGCATACTTATACTGCTCAGTGTTGTAGAATACAATGCTGTTTTTTGGTATGACATGCATTCTTTATAGATAACAGCCACATTATTTTGATGAATAGTTTAATGTGTATGAAATCAGTAAATAACTTGTAATACTGTTTCAAAATACTTCCTGTCTACGTAAAATGTATAACTCCTCCTCCAACAAAAACAAAACAAGAAGAAAAAACAGATTATTCACAGGATATGAACAATTTTTCAGGTTGCAAAAGTATTTATTTAAAAAAAAACAAGCTAAATTGTAATTATTGTTTATATGAATAAATAGAAAATTAAAACTTTCTAATAATAAGCTACCCTAAAATCCCTGCAAAATAAAAATCCAAAACACCTGTTAAAAATTTGACTAATATGACATGATTTACCAAATTCATACAATAATAATAATAGCAGCAATACACACCTCCCACACGTTCATCCTTGCACTTTCTGCGTAATGTACAAGTACATTTTGTTTTTAATTTCAACCCAGAAAAGTTCACGCTACCTTTTTCTTCCCCATTCGATAATGCATTCCCGTTCGCGAAACCTATCCAGAGCGGCATTAATTACCTAATTACTTTTGACATATCAAAACCGCAGGTATACGGCTATACGCCCATCAATCCTTTCGCCTATTCATGCCTTATTAACGCCTTTCAACATATATTCTTTTGTATTTTGAAAATCTGGTAAAAGCCATGTTTACCTCCATTATAAATGCTATTGGAAATTTTCATTTGTACTTCCCAAATCCAGGGAAAAACCACAATCACATCCATTATTAACTCGTTTCAATATATTGTTTTGTACATCACAAATCCGCTAATAAAAAGCACCACTTTAAGGGAAATGCCACAGGTGATTCCACATCTAGTACAATATTCGCAGCCATTATTACTAATTCATGCCCGCAAATGAACCATTTTTTATCAAAGACAGATTCACACAGGATTAAATACACCTGTTTTCATTACAACACATTTTTTGTTATTAGATATAAACTACATTTGTCGGAAATGCAAAAATATATATTTTTCTTTGGATATAACTGCTTTTGCCAAAAACAAAATCAAACAATCATAAAGTTCAACTACCATTCATAATTAGATTATTGTGCATATAAAGACCACAGATAAACAAAACAACTATTAAAAGTGTGCAAGATTTATTTAGTTATTTGGATAACTGTTGTTTTCTGAACTAAAACAAAAATAACTAAAGTATTTTATAATAGCTCTTCAACAATGTTAGGTAAAAAGTAAAAGAAAATTGTCTTACATATCATACAGATGAAAGAAAAGTAGACAAATTATTTTTAGGAATGCTCTACAAATAAAGTTTTCGTTGGTGATGTTAAAAAAAAAATCAAGCTACTGTGAATGCCATGATGGTTAACGAGATGTGTCAGCATCCAGATTGCCAATGCCTCGGTAATTACAACAACATCCTAATCAGTCAATTGTTGAGTATGGGATGTGAAAAACGCTGTCAAAATGTCTGGAGAACTGATGACTTTTCCAGACGCTATTTCTCAAGCGATTTCACAGGAGGCAGACATTGCGTTGCATAGACGTGGAGTGCTTCCGCTTCTGAAAATGTTTTGTCATGTTGTATCAAATCCTGAAAAAAGGACATGCTGCTGACAACTTGTTTATCTGATATAAAAGGTTAATGCAAGCCTTCACACTATTTCTATTGTCTACTGGTCCCGTTTTGGCAAATCAAACTATAAATAGTCACATTTTACTTGCCCAAACAGCAAATGTACTTGCCCCCTTACTTAATGTAGATGGGATTTACATGTAAGGAATCACATTCTACTCGCATAGTTGAACAGATATGTCAGTTGCCCAATCGCAAACTAGACCATTCATGAAATTTCACTTGTCCGACATCAATTTTTACTTGCCCCGGGCAATCATGCAATTACTAGTGTCAAGCCCTGCATAAACGTTAAATGAACATTTGCATTACGTGAAATGATATTCAGGGCAAGTATTTAACTAACTACTATTACTACTATTAGATTAAAGGGACTTAGTAACATTGTCCAAATTCTCAAAATAAATTTTCCATTCTAGCGGTTCCCTCATACCTTGTTGTATTCGTATTAACAATAAAATCATGGGACAGGTTTCGGTTTTTCGAATTTCCCTTTCGTTACAAAGATATGTACGATCAAAGTTTTCAGATAAGAAAAACTCCGGGCGAGTTTTTCTTCTGTGTACAAAGTGAGTGCAGTGAGTTATTGAATATCAATTTGCATTTTCGCTCATTACTTGGCCATGCAATGTCCATTTGACTTGAAATTTTCACACAATACCCTGTGGACATATGAGATAACAATAATATACATTGCATCAACCATTCATCACTTTTTGCACATGTCAGCAAAGTTACTAGATCCCTTTAAGTAATTAACTAATTAAAATTCCATACACAGTTATGTGAAAAAGTTATAAAATGGGGAAATGCTGAAATATACTGGCAGAGTTATCTACTCTTGATGTTAAACTACTGCTCTGTGTTACTTACAGACTTAATACGTTTAAATGGTTTTCACACATCTAAGAAAAATACTTTCACACAAAAGTGAGAATTCAATTTACTAATAATGTATTAGTTTGATTTTACATGAGTGAAGCTGTGTAATCATCAGCGTGTGGATGTGTATGTATGGCTGGGTGTGGACGTGTGTGCATTTGTTCATGCATGTATGTGGTGTGTGTGTGCATTTGTGTGTGTGTGTTTGTGTTTGGTTGTGGGTGGTCTCCTGAGATTTCATGCATGTCAAAGAGATAATTGGAGTTCAAGACTGAAGTGGTTTTCACACATTTTGGATGATGTATGCGAGTTGTCTTCATGCACGCATGCATGCATGCATGTGCACGTGTACATGCACGTGTATGTTGGTATTCATGTTTGTGCGCATTTGTGTGTGTGTGTGTGCACTTGTGAGTGTATTTATGTTTGTGTGTATGTGTGTGCGTGTATGTGTGTGTGTGTGTGTGTGTGTGTACGTAAGTTTGTTCATCTGCGTGCATTGTATATGTTGTGGGTGTTTATATCTTTGTGTACTTGTGTGAGTGTTTTTATTTGCTCATCCATGGGTAGTCTCACGAAATTTCACACATGCAGAATAATTAGAATCCCATTTTGAAATTGTTTTCATACGATTTGAAGGACATTCTTTGTTATAAATGTTAGAATTCTGTTCAACCAGTTTTTCACATCTGAATGGACTCTTTCTTTACTGTGATAGGGAAGTTATTAGAGTGCGATTCTACCAGTTCAAATTATTCTTTCTCATGATTTTTAAATGATTACAAAACAATGTTTAATTTAAACCATAAAGTGCGCAAAGGAAAATTAAAAATACAAAATATGTTTTAATGAAGTTTCTACATACAATAATTTGTCTGTTGCTTGTTTGTTTGCTTGCTTATTTCAATGTCACTGAAGATCATATTTAACGCTTCTGTCGTCTTACTTAAAAAAGAAAAGAAGAGAATTCTCATAGGGTTAATCAAAATTAGCCAAGCAAGTGATTAGACATGACAAGATGGATTTCAAATTTGCCTCGTTATTTGCTCACTGAACTTCACCTTAGACGCATCACCGACAAAGCGTGTCCGCTGATGAGGCGTGTAATATGACCGTGTGTGATCGTAATTCGACATGGCAGTTTTTCCTGTACATTGATGCTGCTCGACTGATGACATAAATGCATTGTTATTACATGGGTGGCATAACAACAAGGCTGGCATTTTGTTTTGTTCTGTTTTTGACAAATTGGTTTTGAAGAAGTGGTTGAAGATGAAATCAGGCATCACAATGATCAGATTGATAGGTAGCTGCTGCTAAAAATGACAGCGCTGAAACAATATGATCATAAATGATTATAAGCCTATGTGGAAGTTGTGTCCATTACACTGTTATGATGATATCATTATTACCTCATTTCACAAGTAGTGGTTAATAATAAAAGATAATATTGTTGTTAAATCGCGCCTACAAATTACAAAGATGAGGTGATACAATCATAAATTCTTACAATTTGAGGAGACAATTTGTTTCCATTACAATACTGCGATGGATACATCATCATCCTTGCATGGTAACTATTGGTTGATAATGTAATCATGCATGAAAAAGTAAATTGATAAACTCGGATGTAAAAAAAAGGGATAGTGAAGTTGCGCCATTTTCATAAAAAAAACAGCGATGCAACTAATGCATCATAATTTCATGGTTACCATAGACACCATGCATCATTTTTTTGATAGTTTGCTCTTAAAAGATATAATAGCGAGGTTTTAGAGTATCGGCTGTAGCGTTTTTCTTATTTGGAAATACAACCTCACTGCAACTTACATTTAAGTTCAACTTAGAAACTTTGTGAAACACCCTCTGGTGAACGATGTACTCATTCTATATGGATATCAATCCTAAGGATGATCGAGACAGCTTTACAGTTTCTTTTTCAGATTGGCTCAAGTCGAAAGGTGTACCAGAATATTCTTAACAAGAATAAAAAACTGACCCCCTAAGGGAAATGTAACCAGAGCACTAGTACAAGATCCATCCTTATATCGTCCATTGAGAAAGAGAAGGGCGCTAAGTCACTTTTTGCACATCTGAGATATCATGTCAAAATTATCATTTAAAATTTGGGAGATTTTTCCACCAAACTTTGTCTCTCTTATTTATTTTGTATATAAATATTCCCCAAAATAGAGATAATGATTTTCTGAAGATTGGCATTACATCTTTGACATTACATTTTACAACAAGATTGTATGCATTTAAAATTCATTTTAGCCCAAAAATTGACTTAACGCCCCTCTTGCTCTCCTCCCCATTGACATTTTCATCCTCACCTTCTTCAGTCTATGGATACAACACCTCTTCCAGGTATGAGTCATGGGTACTTGTGAATAATATTTGAATACATTTTACAAACATGAGAGGTACCAAAAGGGAGACATCAGGAAACCAGAGCCCATATTAAAAAGTGAAAGAGTAAGAGTTAAATTTTATTCCACTACACTGGACATCCTCTTCACTCAGTCCAGTAATTCTAATAGCCTTTCAGCAGTAACTTTTTATTTCTTCAACCGAGCCAGTTTTAAAGCTGAAGAAGCAACCTAGAAAGTTTGTGAAACCGTTATAAAAAGTTATAAATTCACCCAGTTTATTTTGATACAAATAAAACCAAGCACACATTTTTCCCCTCAAAAGCAGCACCAGAGATATCAATATCAAAAATTCTCTGTTCACCGAAATATTGTAATACTGACAGAGCTTAGCGTGTACAATGTTATGTAACTACTCACCTCTGGCAAAACTGTTCTTGTGAGAGCAGGATTCAATGCCTGTGTACAAATAAAAAGAAAGGACAAAACAAGTTGTAATAGAGGTAAACCAAATTATTTAAGTGTTTCAAGTCAACAAACATATTATAAAACAGAAAGGAGGAGGAGAATAATTTACAAATACTGTGACAAAATCTGTAAAAAACCGGTGATAAATTCTTCAAAAACAGGTAAAAAAAAAAGCAACTAAAAACATTCAAGTACTTCATGTCAACTGACAAGACGCATGTGACACGTGCAATGTAACTGAAGATAACGCCGCCGCTAACATAATCCCTGGCACTTTGATTCGGTGGCGCCAGCCAGTCTGATTAAGGTAAGCGTAAGAATGGCAGGGTCGTTTCGCCAACCTTTAAACTCAAGTCATTGACCTCTAACAAAAAATGCATTCATTCAAGACAAGATTTACACGTACGTAGGCTGCTTTTCCCCCTTCATTTTGTAAATTTAAATATTCACTATTTTCTCCTTATTAGTTCTTCTTAATACAGTATTATTCATTCTACACTGCAGCTCTCTCCACTTTTTCCTTTATTTTCACAGTATTATTCAGGTACACTGCTTTTTTATTCCTTTATTTTGCCACGTTTCACAGCATTCTAACTTATTCCACACAGTTCCCTCCTTGTGAGTACTATTACACAGAATTTTCTATTTGACACTTGCTCTCTCTCTCTCTCTCTCTCCACTTTTTAACCTGTTCAGGACTGACTGATTTTGCTATAACATGTATTCTCCATAGACCTAAGCCGGAATATTTCCGGGGCCAGTCCTGAACGGGTTAAATTCTTTTTTCGTAGTATGATTTAACTTGAGTTCCCTTTGAGATTCTGAAATCGCCAAAGACTTTGAACAAAGCCAACTCGGTTCCCATAGGCAAGGGGTTAACAAGTTTACCGCACCGATTTTCTTGGAAACGATCCGCATGCAAGATTTATCACTTTGAATGTGACGAGTGACAAGTTTCCGCAATAAAGCTCAATGAGCCATAACATTTGTTTTTCTTATCTTTTCTTTTCCCTCGCTGTGTAAGTAATCAAAAGAAAATAAACATTATCAATGTAGAATTCAAGTTCAAGTTTGTGTTTATTCAACCATTAATAAATCAATAGGTAAAAATAAAATGAATTAAATGAAATCAAAATCAAACGATCATAATCATTCATCAATTAATTAATATGGTTAGGCTACTGTTAGAAGCATAGCTTATAGCAGGGGCCTTTAAAAGAGATACAAATCATTGAAAACAATTTATACTTTAAAACTACCAACAAAATTACACACATACACATACACACAAGCATACAGTGAAAATGTACCTCTGCTCCAAAATTGTAAAATAAATCATTCAAAAATTATTCTCTACAGTCCATGATAACTAATCGAAGAAGCCTAATGTCAAAACGGAAATGCCCTATAATTAAATGATGAATTGAAGAGTGTACATTACATGTCAATATCCATAATTTTCAATATAATTGTCAACAATCTTATATGGTTGGTAATAACTTTCCAGTAAAAATATAAAGGTAAAATATATTTTTCTGTTCCCAAAATTTAATAATATATATAATTGTCAACAATCTTATATGGTTGGTTGGTAATAACTTTCCAGTAAAAATATAAAGGTAAAATATATTTTTCTGTTCCCAAAATTTCTTGTGATTCCTACATAGGTGATATAACAAATCTCAGCCAAAACATATCTCTTACATATTAATCAATGCATACAATATCGCAACCGTTCTGGATTTACACGGAATACACAGGAAGCAATTTCGAAAGATAATATTCTGTTTCGTATCTTACTTCAAAATATACATAGGACAAAAGAAAGAGATAGTACCTACAGGACATCAGAGAATACACACAATGACAATAATGAAAGAAAGAAATAAGATAAGAAAATAAGTACTGACAAGATAAGAAAATCCGAAAAAAGAAACGTATGGTTATATTTCACTTCCTGTCGAATTCCTTAACATACGTTGGGGTGATAGTTCTGTGCTGAGATAATAAACCACAAATATTATTATATATGATAGAGACGGTGGCCGAAAATAACATAGTGACAGATATCTGGAAATACACCCTCAAGACTTTAATCTTTCGCTATCTTTGAGCAAAATATTTACGTGGTCTGGGGATGACGTAAAGTAAAGCGTGAAGAGATCAGACATCCATTTCATTAAATTCTTCATTTCAATGTCTGCACTCTCTCTAATATCATTCTCTCTTTCTATCTTTCTATCTGCCGCTCTCTCTCCCCTCACACCCTTTTCTTGCACTCTTTCTAGTCCCCTCTATCTACCTATCTTTTTCCTGTTTCTCTTTACCTTTCACTTCCTCTCTCTTTCTGTCTATCTATCCACCCCTCTCTCCCCTCACACCTTTTTCTTGTACTCTTTCTAGTCCCATCTACATGTATACCTCTCGTTTTCCTGTTTCTCTTAACCTTTCACTTCCTCTCTCTCTTTCTTTCTATCTATCTATCTATCTATCTATCTATCTATCTATCTATCTATCTATCTATCTATCTATCTATCTATCTATCTATCTATCTATCTATCTATCTATCTATCTATCTATCTATCGGCTATCTCTATCTATCTATCTATCTATCTATCTATCTATCTATCTATCTATCTATCTATCTATCTATCGGCTATCTCTATCTATCTATCTATCTATCTATCTATCTATCTATCTATCTATCTATCGATCTATCTATCTATCGGCTATCTCTATCTATCGATCTATCTATCTATCTATCTATCTATCTATCTATCTATCTATCTATCTATCTATCTATCTATCTATCTATCTATCTATCTATCTATCTATCTATCTATCTATCTATCTATCTATCTATCTATCTATCTCTATCTATCTATCTATCTATCTATCTATCTATCTATCTATCTATCTATCTATATATCTATCTATCTATCTATCTATCTCCCTCTCTCCCCTCACACCTTTTTCTTCACTCTTTTTACCCCCTCTATATATTTCTATTTCCCTGGTTTATCTCCCCCTCTCTTTCACTTTCTCTCTCTTTCTATCTTTCTCCCCCTCTCTCACCCCCCCCCCCCCCCCACACCTCTTTTGTTTACTCTTTCTAGTCCCCTCTATAGAGTGGTGAAGTGTGATGTCATAAATGATGTCATAAACATTTTTTTTAGAATTTTCAAATTTGGACTTCATTTTCAGATAGAGCATAACAAATAATGTCCAAATACCGAAAATCATAGGAATAGGTTTCGTATTGGCTGAGATATGCCCATTCGAATGATTTTTTTGGTCAATAGGCAATCAGTGTTATAGTGCACTGGTTCATAAATTTATGAACCAGTGCACTATAACACTGATTGCCCATTGAAGTAAAATTCATTCGGATGGGCATATCTCAGCCAATACGTAACCTATACCTTTTATTTTCAGTATTTGGACATTATTTGTTATGCTCTTTCTGAAAATGAAGTCCAAATTTGAAAATTCTAAAAAAATGTTTTTATGACGTCATGGCTTCTGTACTCTATACCACCTTTTTCTCTTTTTATCTCTGTTTCTTTCTTTATATGTTTCTTCCCCTCTCTCCTCCTCACACCTCCTTTATTTACTCTTTCTGCTCACCTCTCTACCTCTCTGCTTCTTTCTTTAATTCTGTTTCAATGCCTTGCTCATTGATGATTGTATGCCTCTTACTTTCTCTACACCTTTTTTCTTTTACTCTCTAATCACCTCTACCTCTCTTCTCCCAGTGTCTGTTTCCTCTGCTCCCTCTTATTTATGTGTTAAAATGCAACATACAATCCCATTTGTATCATTCTGTCTACTGCCCTACACCCCCCCCCCCCCCTCCCCCACCCCCACCTCAGACCACCCCCTTTAACCCTAAAGACTAGATAATCATACTACATGATCTATGACTAGGCAGGATCAAAGGATAAAATACCATCCCTCCTTCCCAAATAATTTATCACCATATTATCTCAATTTTGTTTTTGCTCCATCATCCAACCACCCTTATTAATATCATTTTCCCAAATCCTCATCATCCTTCTCCATTATGTTACATATCCCCATTTTCCTCTTCTTTCCTCCCTAATTTAATACACATTACCATATTCTCCCCATTCTTAGTACCCCTTATTATCTGTCACCTTTCCCATCTATTATTCCATCCATCTATCATTTCTCAATTTCCTCATCTTTCCCTGCCCCTAAATCCGCACCATCCCACCATAATTTGTTATCATTTTTTGCATCACTGGTCTTTCCCCACCTTGTGTCTTTAGTTTAGTCTATGACATTTTATTCTCGCCAACTCTTATATCTTGTCTTTTCATTATCAACAAATATTCTATCATTATTCATCCATTCATCCGTCTCCATTATTCAATCTATCCCTCATTCCTCTCATCTAATAACTGAGCTTAACCCCCTCAACATTATATCCAATCATTAATCTCCACAACATCCTTCTTCGTTACTCAATCTATCCCCATTTTCTTATAAATCTTCCCCCCATCCCCGTCTATTTGTTTAGTCTACGCCTGCTTAGTGTTTGATCCTCCGTAAGCATACGACACAATCAATCACACATCAATCACACATACCCATGGCCCGCTGTTATCTCTCCATGCAGGTATATAAAACAAAAAAATAGCTGATCATGACGTACAGGAAGGAGCACATGACACGAGGATAAGATTTGAGCAAAGTCAAATTTTAGTCTGGAACATAACAAACGTGAGATCGAATTTTAGTCGAGAACATAAAAACATGAGATCAAATTTGAGTCAAAAACATAAGTTGGGTAGCTATGTTCCTACTTCCTTCACATAAAGAAGCAATTTTGTGAGCCTTGTCCATGAAAAGCTCACATAATCACTATATAGCTTTGTATCTCGCATCAAAACAAAGTCATACGATTGGTAGCTATGTTTCTTCACATACAGAAGCAATTTGGGGAGCCCTAACCCATGAAAAGCACATATAATCAGTAACATAGCGTAGTATTCTCAATAATACCCCCACTCCCCCCTCCCCACTGTAAAATAGCAACCCCGCCCACTTTTAGTTGTCTGTGATGCAAGAAAGATAACACATGAATGAGTGATCCATGGGGAATCAGCTAATAATATTTAAAGAAGGCTAAACAAAATACCAGCATAACAAGCACATTCAGGACTCTTCCTTCTTCATACACAGACTTTCGTCAATCACATACTCAAGCGACAAATCTGTGGGTCTTTATTTCTTCACGATACGCGCACATCATCAATCAAATAGCTGATGCTCGCTACATATACAGTAGTATCTTCCCGTGGTGCGTAGAAACATGAAATTGCCTCCGTCCTCTTCTTGATGACGTAGTGATACGCACGAATGAGCGACCAAAGTGCAATTCGCGCCATGTAAGGCTACACAAATTCTTACGTAACAAGCAAATTCATGAGTCTTTTCCCTTCATACACACACTCCCATCAATCATGTACATTGTACTCGGGCGGCAAATTTGTGGATCTTATTCGAGATAAGCGCACATCATCAATCAAACAGCTGATGCTCGCTACACGTACAGAAGTATCTTCTTGTGCGTAGAAACATAAAATGCTTCCCCTCCTCTTTTGATGACGTAGTGAAATGCACGAATGAGCGACCGAAAGTCTAATTCTTGCCATCTAAGGCTACAAAAATTCTTGCGTAACAAGCAAATTCAGGAGTCTTTTCCCTTCATACACACACTCCCATCAATCACGTACATTGTACTCAGAGCAGCGAATTCATGGATCTTATTCACGATAAGCGCACATCATCAATCAAATAGCTGATGCTCTCTACATGTAGTAGCTTCCCGTGCGTAGAAACATAAAATTGCCCCCCTCTTCACTTGACGACGTAGTGGAATGCACAATCGAATGAGCGACCCCGAAGCGGAAAGTGGGCCACATTATTAAAGGGACTTAGTAACATTGTCCAAATCCTCAAAATGAATTTTTCATTCTAGCGGTTCCCTCATACCTTGTTGTATTCGTATTAACAATAAAATCATGGGACAGGTTTCGGTTTTTCAAATTTCCCTTTCGTTACAAAGATATGTACGATCGAAGTATTCAGATAAGAAAAACTCCGGGCGAGTTTTTCTTCTGTGTACAAAGTGAGTGCAGTGAGTTATTGAATATCACTTTGCATTTTCGCTCATTACTTGGCCATGCAATGTCCATTTGACTTGAAATTTTCACACAATACCCTGTGGACATGTAAGATAACAATAATATACATTGCATCAACCATTCATCACTTTTTGCACATGTCAACAAAGTTACTAGATCCCTTTAAAGCACAAAACCAGCTATACTGCCTATAAATGCCAGCGCATGCATCTGCATGGCATAAAAATGCCTGCACTTAATCATGATGGAATTAGCGCTCCCACAGACTTCCCCCATACATTCTCTACACTTCCTGGGGGTGTTTCACATAGATCCTAAGTTGAACTTACCTCCAAGATGGACTTAAAAAGTGTGGAAACCCATTAGTTTCTTTGAGAAATTGATGTAAAATTCTTTTTTCAAAGGCATAAATGTTGGTTCAAATTATTAATACTTTTTTTAAATATTATAAAGGAGATTTCATGTTATTGATGTAACATTTATGAACATTTTTAAAATTCTTACTTTTTTGTTTTGGATTATATTGTATTCCAAGGCTACAAATGGCTCTTCATATTAGTTAGGTCCAACTTAGGATCTTTGTGAAACACCCTTCTGGACAATAACGTATTCACCATATCAGGGCCTCAAACACAAGTACATGCTACTACCCAGAGGTCCCAGTAATTTTGCCCCCCCCCCCCCAAAAAAAAAAAGGAAGAAAAAACAACAACAACAGAAATAATCAAACACATTTTATAAAAGAAATGCATTTGAATATTTGTGTGTTTTTCATGAATTGAATTCATAAAGAATGTTTTTTTTCTTCAAATTACTGTAAGGAAGTAAATTTACTAATTAATGTGACTGGCATTTGAAAATGTTATTTTCTCCCTCCCCCACACCATTTACGGGATAATAAATTACACGCTCAACATTGGCATTAATCAAATGTTATCAAAACACAGGCCTACCATACTAGTTCCCACGTCATGATCTGTAAATGTTACCAAATGCATCTCTTATGATAACTGTACTTATAATGGAATTATACAGAATAATTGTTTAAAGGGACTTAGTAACATTGTCCAAATCCTCAAAATTAATTTTTCATTCTAGCGGTTCCCTCATACCTTGTTGTATTCGTATTAACAATAAAATCATGGGACAGGTTTCGGTTTTTCAAATTTCCCTTTCGTTACAAAGATATGTACGATCGAAGTACTCAGATAAGAAAAACTCTGGGCGAGTTTTTCTTCTGTGTACAAAGTGAGTGCAGTGAGTTATTGAATATCACTTTGCATTTTCGCTCATTACTTGGCCATGCAATGTCCATTTGACTTGAAATTTGCACACAATACCCTGTGGACATATGAGATAACAGTAATATACATTGCATCAACCATTCATCACTTTTTGCACATGTCAACAAAGTTACTAGATCCCTTTAAAAGGTGGGTTATTTCAGAACAAATAAAAGGTCATAAGTCTGTGCGTGTCCATCGTTTCATACAAAAATATTTCAAAGTATTTTTGTAGGCAAAATATTACAAATCAGTGATCCCACTGAATCAAGTGAGGGGGTGGAACACACATTAGACCTAGCATCAGATCTTAACCCATTGCAACCTGGTGGATCCTGTATTATCTCTATGTGGATTGTTAATATTAGTAGGGAACCCGGTTAACCCATTGCCTACAGGAACCTGGTGGGCCCTGTACTATCTCAATGGGGATTGTGAAATCTAGTAGGGAACAGGTTAAGTTGTTTCAAACTTGCAAGGAAATTGATGTTTACATCGGTGCAATATTTACTATGAATGTTGTTTGCCCTGGAAATCTATACATGTGATAATTTATGAGACATTGGGGCTCTTTAGTGACTTTGAGTACCCTTTCGAGATTTTTTTAAATGATTTTTTTAATTTTTTTAAATTCATTAATTAATTATTTTTTATTTAATTAATTAATTTATTATTATTTTTGTATTTATTTATTTATTTATTTATTTATTATTATTATTTATTTATTTTATTTATTTATTTTTTTAATATTTTTTTTTTGGGGTGGGTGGGGGGGGGGGGGGGGGGGGGGGGGGGAATAGCCCCAAACACCTACAAATTGTAATATTGTAAACACTGAGAACCATGAAAATGGAGGCTATATAACAGGCATTAGAAAAGCATTAAACTCTTCACGACTGGTCATGAAAACGGGGCGGGGTCTATGGGGAAGGCATGTTACAGCAAAATCAAATTATCTTCAATGGGATTGTTTCAAATGACAAGTAGAAGATACACATTAGGTGAAAACAATCTGAAATGTACATTATAACGATTATTACATCGAGCTGAAGAAGGAGATGGGGGTAGACAATATGTTACATTGAATGGGGGCGTGTAATTAATGTCAAACTTAAAGGGATCTAGTAACTTTGTTGCAATGGGCAAAAAGTATTTGAATGGTTGAAAAAATGTGTATTGTTGTGATCTGATATGTCCCAACGAGTGATGTGTGCCAGTTTCACATGAAATGGATATCATATGGCCAAGTAATGGCGAAAATGCAAAGTGATAGTCAATAAGTTATTGCCGTGACTTTGTACACAGTTATAACTTTCCAGTGGATAATTAAACATCTCAACACCTCAATCATAAATATCTTTATCTTTATATTTCAGATAAAAGGAATTTAGAAAAAACATACTTCTATTGGTAATATGAATACAATGTGGTATGTGAGAACCACTAGAGTTCTAAGTAAGTTTTGTGAATTTGGACAATGTTTACTAGATCCCTTTAAGGAAGGATGCATGGGTGAACGTGTAGGCATTGAATACACTTAAGTAAAGTGCACTCGTTGGCGAGTGCCTGTGGCCACATTTCTTAAGTAGTATGTTTAATATTATGATCATATTATTATCATTTCTTTTGAAATATTCTGTAACTTCAATTAGTTTCTCTCTATAATTATATAGTTGTTTTGTACAAAAATTGAATCAACACTACTAATAATATTATTACTAGTAGATACTTCAAAAGCATATGAGCGCTAGCTCACTGCACTTCCATAAATGCCAACACTTTTAAAAAGAAAAGTTTTTATATCCAACAAATATGTGGATTTTTAGCAAGATAATTGCATAATTTCTGCCTCAAAATGGATGAAAACTGAGCACCAAAAACTCACTTCATGAATTCAACAGAATGCCAGTCATACTATTAAACAGTGAACCCACTGCCTGTGGGAACCTGGTCGGTCGTGTTTAAATTCTACAAGGGATTGCATAATCCAGTAGGGAAAAGATTAATGTTTTGATTGTATACATGTCTCATTTAATTACAACACGTCATCCTCCCTGTAACATTATGACGTTGTTTTTTTAATCGACACGACGATTCAGTCATCAACCTTTGTCGGATTTATCGTTTCGAGGAAGCCAATGCTACATTCAATCAAAATGGCATTAAAATTAATAACATTTACACAAAGTATTAAGTGCTGTCTATTCCCGAAAGACCTTTGACATTATCCAACCCTCGAAATTAACTTTTTTTGCTGGTGGCCCGGTCGGGCCAGTAAAATTAGTATTTTTCCAATTTTGGTGGCCCGAAACCAAAATTTACTGGCCCGAAAAAAATAAGGAAAAACAAAAGTAAAATTAAAACAATAACCATATTCATAGTTTCAGGGTACTGGGCAATGTTTAGCCTCATTTGTTACTGTATTCCAATGCTCGAAATTATCTTTTTTTCTGGTGGCCCGAAAATAAAATTTACAAACAAAGAAAAACAATGGTCATGACTACTTGGTCATTAATTGGTAAATTATGGAAGTTATGTGTTAAAATTACCACCATCATTAAAGAAATCCATCACTGAATAAACAAAACAAAACCTAGAATCGAGCAGTTTTATCTAAGAGTCATCAACTGATGAAACTAAGCTCTTTTCCATGTACGATTTTGTTATTTTATGGTCCATAAAATCTCCAACACAAAAAAACACACATGGGACTGAGCATAGGCCTAAGATAACTTTTCAAATCGGGAAATGAAATCACTTAAATCTTTGTTATTTTACAAGCTAAAATAATTCCAAGTAGTCACAAGTCTCTACCTTGTAAAAATGATTCTTTCTAATACCTTCAAAAATATGAATAATGATCCGAAAGATGAAATTATTCCCCTTTATTGACGGTATCGCGGAAGGTATCGCAAAGGCAAGCACACTGCACTTTGCAATATGAATGAATGTGAAAAGTTAGACATGTGTTTTGATAGGTCTTAGTATGCACACATACTCCCTCTGTGGATTGGTTGTTCTATGTTTATATTCTACATGTTGCAAAGGCTTCCAGGGGGTGTGTGGGAAATTAAGAAAACAGCATAAGCATATGCTTTTACTTTTAGTCATTACACACCTCTGGAAGTTGTTTAATTTTACCATGATTTATCATGCAAGAAGTAGATAATTCAAGGGAGAGTGTTCATATGAGGAAATAGCACATATTTGTAGGCATAAATAAGGATTAATTCAACTAGCGCAAGTGCGCTTGCGACTTTTTATGTCCGTCCTTTTCATTTCTTGCAAATATTTAAATCACAATTAAAGTGTTTTTAAGAGGTGTCAAACTTGAGATTCATATTCCTTGATGTTGTCTTCTTATGGTTTAAACATTTGGTGGCCCGATCGGGCCACCAAACTTTGGCATTTTCATGTTTTTACTGGCCCGACCGCAACTTTTACTGGCCCCGGGCCATCGGGCCTACGCCAATTTCGAGCGTTGCATTATCGGGAATCCATTATTGCAGTAACGTTACCTTAAAGCGATCCATTACCTTTGTCAGATTCAAACAAAATCACTTTGGAGCTCTCACACTTCTCTTGTACCTCATTGTTTGGCTTATGCATAGCTCGACACTAGCACTTGCCCGCTTGCCCGGGGCAAGTAAGAAATGGTGTTAAATTGCATGAATTGTCTAGTATGCTTAGCTGATCGGGCAACTAAATAATTATTCAACTGCAAGAGAACAATATGCTTTCTACACATGTTAAGCTCATCTAACAGGAAGAGGGCAAGTCAAATTTAAAAATGTATGATTTTACTTGCCCAAATGGGCTAGTACAGAAAAAAAGTTAGTGTGGAGGCTTGGCTTATGGTAACGGAAGAATGAAATGGCTTTTGATTTTTTCAAATGTCTCCCTCATTATGGAGATTTCATTTATTGTTTTCATTTGTAGTCAATTTCAAAGGGCAGTAGGTGAAACAATCTGACATAATTTTTACTCTTCAGTACGTAACAAGTGTTCTTTTTCGATGAAATTATCACACATCATTCACAAGAATACTTGCGCTTTAATAGAAACCCTGTATTAAGCGCTATATAAATGCAAGTTATTATTAGTATTTTATTATTAAAATAATAATATTGGCATATGACAGAAGCCTCAAGTATCCCTTTGAAAATTCTTATACGGTTTAATAATGGAGCGCTTTAACGGCTATAAAACTCAGCATTACGTGCAACCCACAATGGCGGCTCAATCCTTCATTATCGCCAGAGTGAATGATGGTGGAAAACCGTTAGCTGTACTGTATACATAGTTTGCTCAGGCGCACGCTCTCCTCATTCACAAAATCAATTTCCTACTCAACGCCGCTACATTTTGGGCAGTTTAATGGGGGGTAATTTGTAACATGATTTGGACATTAAAGTCTAAATTGTCTGCGGGCGGGTGGCCAGACACTGTGCAACTAGGGTAATAATTAATAGGGAGAAAATACAAAAAAGAAACTTGAGGACGTTGACTTTTGAATAGTCCAAAGTGTAAGCGTTCTAACATAAAACAGGTTTGACTGTAATATAAAACATTTATTTAAACAAAATAATGTTCAGAAACAAAAACCTTTCATTAAATAAATGTCAAAAATTGCAGTGAATGGAGTCTTTTAGCATCCAAAATACAGAACACTCCTTTTTCATTACAAGACAAAACTATGATGTTAAACTTAAGAAAAGAACATCATGGATCATTCCAAAGACAGTATATGTATAGTGAATAGTTTTTTAACCCAATGCCAACTTTTTTTATTATGGTATAACATAATGTACATATGCCATAGACCCCAGCCAAAGGATTTTCTGGACTATAGATTTGAAATGGGCTAAAACAGTCCATTCTATAAGGCATAATGCTCTTACAGAAAAAAAAAACATGAAAATATAATTATATATCGGTTTGACATGATATTCTATAAAAGCGCTCGAGAAGAGAACATAGACTATGGCATGGAACTAATTTCAATTACGTGGTTCCAATCAAAAGGAAGGAAATCTGATATGAAACTTCAACAAAAGAAAGATGAGATCTACACAAGTAATCACAAGTGACTTTTAGAACAAGAGTTATTTTTAGTCCTATTCTCCACACTGGTATTAAGGCAAAGGTCACAAATGCATGA
>JBAMJV010013158.1:0-18943 GCA_037951105.1 Echinarachnius parma
TCATCATCATCATCATCATCATCATCATCATCATCATCATCATCATCATCATCATCATCATCATCATCATCATCATCATCATCATCATCATCATCATCATCATCATCATCAATACTAATAATTATCAAGTTTCATCATAATCACCACCACCGTTATTTTTATCTAAAGCCCGGACCAGACAGAGCCGACTCGACCCGATCCGACTGGTTTTCTGCCTGATTAACTCAGTATGCGTTACCTCAGGACTCCGGTTTTGCCAGTCAAGAGCCAGATGGAGGTCATTCGAGGCCGAATCAACATGTTGGATCGGCTCCGACTGAGCGAATCTGACTCTAGCCTGACTAAAAACCAGTCGGATCGGGTCGAGTCGGCTCTGTCTGCGCCGGGCCTTACTCGTCTTAATAAATTAAATCTGAACACATTTTACTTACATTGATAATGCATTTTAACTGGATTTATCACGTTATAACAATAGATCGATACATTTTTTGACGAACAGAGCAATACATAAAATCAATATACACAGCAATTTGTTTTACAATAATTACTCCAGACAGGTTAAAATACAATTTCAGTCATCTGAATTAAAAACAAACAACGCAAATCTTATTTTCATTTAGTCGCTAAAAATCAGAAATATAAAATGATCACATTTCGTGAGAAATTGTCATTAATTAATACAATTAAAAACGTTAATTCCAAAAACTTGTGAAAAGCGTATGCTACATTATGTTAATAACCCTGCTTTATTACAATTGGTATATACAAATAAAAAGAATGTCAAGGTTTGTTTAAACTGTTCACAATAATTGAAATGTGACTCCCAAGTAAGCTCTTAGTAAATTTATTATATATTTAACATCCGAGTACTTACAAAATTGAAAAGATTACTTCAAAATGAATTACATACTGTTCATTTACTCACAAATGTTTTTAACTATATTCCCAACTGTCGAACTCGCTGTCCTAAAATCACCATCACCTCGTCAACCGCATTGACGTAGCTACGGGGTGGGGGCATGTGCCTCCCCTGAATTATTTGACCCAAAACGGTAAAAAAAAACAACAAAGGACAAATTAAGAAATATATCAGATGCCCCCCACCTCACTGATAATTCGCGTAGCCCCCCCCCCCAAAAAAAAAACAAAAAAAACAAAATACAAACAAAATACCAAAAAAAAGACAAAAATAAATACAAAATAAATAAAATAAAATAAATAAATAAATAAATGAATAAATACAAATTAATTAATTAATTAAAAACAGTCGGACCATGCTACTTCTTTGGTCTACAGTTCTACTTGCAGTTTATTAGCAATTCAAGACTGTTGTTCATATTCTCCGGCCCATGGCTGTATTTTCGTGACCAGACGCATAATTACTTATCCGACATTTGGAAGCGTAATCTGTAGCTATTATTCAAGTATGCAGAACATTGGTGCATAATTAAAACCGAGGTGTCGACCAATTCTGCTTCACCGAACTTAAAGGGACTTAGTAACATTGTCCAAACCCTCAAAATCCAATTGGAATTCTAGTGGTTCCCTCATACCTTGTTTTATTCGCATTAACAATAAAAGCATGGGACAGGTTTCGGTTTTTCAAATTTCCCTTTCGTTAAAAAGATATTTACGATTGAAGTGTACAGATGTTGAATAATAATCCCCTGGATCATCAAACTCGTGTACAAAGTAAGTGCAATGAGTAAGTGAATATCACTTTGCATTTTTGCTCATTTCTCGGCCCAAAAAACACATTACTTTCTGGACATATTAGATCACACCAATACACATTTTTATTAACCACACATCACTTGTTGCACTTGTCAACAAAGTTACTAGATCCCTTTAATAGCAAACTCTGGATGGATAATCACTTTTCCAACTATTGATGCCGTCGAGCGGCCATCTTGCTACGCCTCGATATTGCTTTATTGTTTGTTTGTCATGGTTTACCATAGGCCTACCAAAGGGTTTACTGATAGTGATAGCATGTTTAAAAAGAAATCGTATTTTTCTTGGCGGATACCAACGTCATTTCACCATGTAGTAAAACATATATCCAGACTTGTCTTGTGAAGACCAGTGATCTGCTCCCGTACACTAGAACAAACTAAGCACAGCGTAGCCTACTAATAATGTTTCAGTTTCATTCCCAAGATGATATTAATATTCGATTCACTCTTGTAGAAACTGAATGGCTACCAAAACTAACATCCTGTCAACATAGTCAAACCGAATCTGCAAACATACCCTGGTTTGAATTTAGAACAGCATGTACGTTCTTTCCTGATTTTTTTCTTCGGGTTGTGCCGGAATGGTAAACTATCCGAAGCTCTCGGCAACACTGGTCCGAATAAAAAAAAATCATGCCTATTCATCATGTTTTTCAGTTCACTTAATTCTGCGGCTCTGGATGGATATATCCGCTATCTGAAAAAAAGTGTTCATGTCCTATGGGCACGTTTTCATTCAGATAATGAATATGATAATTTGTTTGTACTGGATCATCAGCGGTGAGACATTAACGACATCGGATCTCATCCGCTTGTGATATCACTGTTTTGGATCAATGATTTAATTAAATTAATTGAATCTGATCCGGAATAGTAAAGCGTTATCGATCCGGTTCGGCTCGATCCAAAGATATAACCGGCATAAGACACACTAATGTGTCTGATCCGGACTGGCCAATCACCGGCATCCGCAAGCCTCCACCACCATGTCATCATACTGCCGGAGCACGACGTTCTGACTGTTATCGAAGTAGAGCATGGAGATTCCGGATAGCTTAGTTGGCGCGCAGCAGACCTTTGGTACAGCGTGGTTCTCCATAGAGTTTACAAGTGTTTGGATAATCGCATGGTTGGTACCGTTCAACCGCTCTCCCAGTGGAAACGGACAATCACCATCGCAGTAGTAGGCCTGGTAACCCATCGGCGCGATGATCCAATCCTGCCAGCCCACATCGCGGAAACTGACGTAGAGGCGATGTCGCTGGCAAAGCGAAGTCGACGCCGGCAGCAGCGCGAGCTCGTCCAGACGTTCGTTGTCGGCGGCGGCCTGGCGTTTTGTCCGCCGCGGGGTACGGCACTGCCTGTACTCGGCCGACACCACCACAAGATTCGCTTCAGTCTGATGACTTACGGTCGCAAAGCTGTTCAACGTGCGCTTAACGCTTCCGCCGCCTGCCTGGCTCGCCGGCTGGATAGGCTCAACGTGGAGGAACAACCCGTGGTTCGTCGTCTTCCGGTCTCGCCATGAACTCACGACCTGCAGCACGTCGATCGTGCCGGCGTATCCCTGCGCGAGGTCGACGAACAGCGCGTCAACGAGGCGAAGCCGCTTGTCCTTCAGTGACAGCACCGAGTTGAACTTGGCCCGGGCCTGGAGCTCGTATATCTTGATCATCATGGAGAGAGTGTCGGCTGCAACCGTTGACGTCATCGGGGGAATGTCTAGTCTCAGATCAGCCGCTTCGATGGTCTCCGCAACTGGGATGGATCCGATGTCGAAAAAGAGGACTTGCTGGAAACTAGTCGAGTTATTGGGTTGTAGGTTGCCGCCTATAAAGTGAGATAGATAGAGAGAAAGAGGTTGGCAGAGAGAGAGAAATTTAATGGTTAGCATATTTAATAAACTATTACATTGTCGATTCATTTGCCAATTATTCAGAGAAATGCGCGCTAATGACAAAACAACATTTAAAAAGGGGTACATGTATATAGTTCAGTTTTGGTATTGAGGGCGCTGCACAAAATATTTTGTTGTGAGATAATGAAAAACTGAGCGAAAATTGGAAAGAACATACAATTTTAATGGCAGAATAAACTTGATTTGATCAAAATTGGTTCAGAAACGGCTGAATCCAATCGGAATAAATCTGGGCCCCAGATTTATTCAATGATTTTTTCAAAAACTAAAAAATGCTTACACTTTTTCAACAATTTTCAAAAGAGGTTTTTAAATAGTTGTTGATGATCTTTCTATTTAATCATTAATTCAACCAAACATCACATGCATAATTTGGTAAGAAAAATGGTTGAAACCAAAGCTTTTTTTAGAGAGCCGCCCTCTTGTGTTTTAATGGCTCTTTTTTAATGATAACAGGCTTTTTACTTAGACGTTTGTAATGTTCGATACCTTTCGAGCACGGTGGAGTTATAACTATTAGTTTGTAATGATATTGTGCAGGTTTTGGTTACTAAAGCTCAGCCTTGCCAAAACTGTACTACCCCTTTAACCCCACTAAAATAGTTCGGCAGTTCATATTTCTCCGTACCAAGAGAGAGAGAGTGGCCCCATATTTAAATGCAATGTATACATTCTGTGATTACACAATCATTAAAAATGGGGAATCAATGTAAAGGGGAATAAACATGCTTTTCAGTCATATTAAATTAATGAATAAAGTAACAAGAGAGACATGAACTCTCAAGCTTAATTTGTGGAACTTATTTTGGGGTTTATTTTATAACTTATAGGCAATCGATCAAATAATCGATGATGAATACTGTAGGCATAACAGTAGGCCACATAAAGTTGGTTACGGTTATTTGTATACTTCCTCGACTTCCTTTTCCGAGTTATAATGCAAACAGTTTTGGGCTCATAGAGAATCTAAAAATAATGGCAAAGTTTCCCTCGCAAATGTTTACTCTCTGTAGTTATAAGAAGGAAGGGATAAACGATTTACAAACAAATGCGACTTAATTATCCCACACTTAATGTTTGCAATCGTAACATTAAACAGTACAGTTTATGAAGTCATTGTATTAAAGACGGGTGGGGGGGGGGGGGGGGGCTTGAGCTTTTATTTGAGAATTTCAAATATTGTGAACATTCTTTCGAGTGTCTTTTCCACATGGACAAAATACACACACACATTCACCATCATATATTCAAAATTTGAGTTTTTCATTAAAAGCTGAGGGATTTGAAAGGTACATGTATATAGATCTAAGCTATGATGAATATAGCGTTTTCTGTTGACCTATATTTCAAGTAATAATTGTTATGTTCCATGGTCCAAAAGTCTATATTTGGATGGATGAACGGCTGTTTTTTAAAACTGTTCTGTATAATATGTACTATCATTCAAACATCATTTAACCATAGCTGTTAGTTTTTAATGATAATTTGCAAGTTTCAATAACTTAAATCAGATTTGACCGAAATTGTACTATCCCTTTAACTACCTACTTTAAAAAAAATTATGTATTCTAAATGTTAAATCGGCTCAAAGAACAGAACTTTCAAAACGTGTTCATGTACAATCTATATAATCATGACTTTTCCATCGCTTGATTAACCATTTTTAATAGCGCGGTTGGTAACTCATGCATGTATTTACACACTAGAGTTTTCCCTATAATGGGTAGGAAAGGATTACATCTAAACATAATCTTCCCCCATCTCAGAAGCGATATTCAACTCGTTGAAGTGGAGGGAATGATGCATAGCCATACAATGCTCGAATCTAGGAAAGATCTCCGCTTTGGCAAGGCGTTGGAACTCATTTGTTAAGGTGCTATAAAACCTCCGTGATTTAAAAGAGAACAAGACTTCAATTAATTACCTGATACTCAAATCATCGATTTTGTAATTAATTCCACCATGAAAGAGTGTCATTATCCAAAGAAAAGGGACGGATTAGGTCCGCTTTCACTTACTGCGTGCATGGTATATACAAACCTTATTGTTGTTTGATACCACACCGAAACCCTTGTATATGAAGGTGTAATCATGATAATTTGAAAGGGCCATATAATAAACACACGAGTACACTTTCTATGTTTAATGATAAAACATGCTTTGACTTTGCACAAATCCCCTTCTTGGAATAATAATCAGAATAGTGATTTTGGTGGCATTAACGTTATCGTTTGAAAGGCGCACTAAGATTGTAAAGTGGAACTCTATATCGCTCATTATATCGGTGCATATTGACGACGTCTAAGCATTTTATGAACTTAACTCTGTTTCATTTAAAATACACTAAGAATGGCAGCAAGATTGAACTTGATATTAAATGATAACCTAATGAGTAGTAATATAATGATATTCGCAAAGCGCATGCACTTGTAAGCCATGTTAGCGAGAACTTCAAAGCCTGTGAATATATCATCTTAAATCAGAAACCTCAAGATACAAAACTATGCTTACGAAACTAAATAAAATCATTCCATCATGAACTTGAGACACGTAAAATTGGGTCAGCTCGGCAGAAATGGCCCGCGGCAGGATTTAACTTAAAGGGATCAAGTAACTTTCTTGACTATTATGAACAAACTGACGAAGGGTTGATAAAATGTGTATTGTTGTGATTTGATATGTTCACTGAGTGATGTTTGAAAATTCCATGGCAAATGAGTGTCGTATGACCGAGAAATGAGCGAAAATGCAATTTGCTACTCACTAACTCAAAGAACTGACTTTGTACACGTATATAATTATCCACTAGATAATTATAAATCCGAACACTTGAATCATACATATCTTACGTGGGATGTGGTCGACACTCTTACCTCTTTATATATGCAAGACAATGGGCTTACTGTGTAACTGCCACACCCCTGCAGCTATGAGAAAAGGGGCTTAATGTGGATGGAAGATGGGGACGTATATCCTAGGACACATATCCGCTTATACCGTAAGCCCCTTGACTTGCAGGGGTAGCCATTATGTATAGTTACCCCTCTCAAAATTAAACCAGGTGGGACTAAGGATATTTTGTTTTTGTAGGGTAGTATAATTATTTTGTGCAAATTAAACAAATATGACAACTTCAAATTCATATGACAACTATGACAACTTCAAATACTAAGTGATGTATCGTATACATAAAACATGTTTGCCGTTTAAATAAATTATCATCATTAAATTTCATCAGATACATCAAACTGAAATCCCCAGACACTTGGTTTCGAAGCACAGGACTGGTATATTTTTGACAGCGATATTTCGATAAAATCATAAATTGTCACCAATCATTTAGCACGGTGATGGTTCACCTTGGTTGTCAAGGAGCCCTACGGCTAATACCTGACCTTAGGGTAATTGGCGTGACATTCGAATCGTCAATGTATTCCTTCTTCTGGCTGGTAATCGTCACTTTTCGCCACCCCTGTGAAAGTAAACCAGCCCCCTTAGTTAATATATAAACTTTCTCATATTCACATAAACGTTTTATAAGTATGTCACATCTCATGAATTGTTCACATATTTGTACTTAATGTTAATAGATGTTAATATAATTTTAGCCTGTGGTACCCACCTGTGTTCGGGACGCTCCTGATGATGTTGCTATGGAGTTTAGCACCTGAACAGTCTTTCTCGTCTCCTCCCGCTCCTTCTCCGCTGTCGCCGTTCCCAACACTCTCTACGCCGGAGGACCCGGGTGGTGTTGGCCCCGTCTCCTCGCTCGCCGACATTCGCTTGTACATGTCCCACATGTACTGTGGCGCGGTGGCGTTGGGGCTGGGGCGGGGCCGCTCCCGCAGACCCATCACCCGAAGGATCTTACTCTCCATTTTACGGGTTAGGGTCACGTAGTCCGGTGGGGCCCCATCGACTGTCATAAACCAGACCACAGTCATCAGTAGCACCTTTAAAACATCCATGTTTTATATTTATTTGTTTTGATTATATCTATCACAGAAATAAACGAAAACACACCTCTGTTTATGCGAACAAAAACACAAGCAAGTAAATTGACAATCTCTGGTAAAATGTTGAAAAGTTCACCCTTTTACACAATATAGCGGGAATTCGAGTTTGCCCGGTGCGCTGGTGCGATTTGTCTAATTCCTTGCTGTTATAATAGTCTACAGTCAACTGCACACAATCATCTTCGATAATTCAATTTGTTTACAAGAAGAAGAAAATCAAAGGAACCCGGCTGAAAATGTTGGAGGTATAGGAAGCTACTTCTACAATCAGCTGTCTTCAAACGTTTCCGAGCTACCTCCGTCACAGACTTGGCATTTCGTTTCGTCCACCCGCTCAAGAGAAGAAATTGAACAGTAACTTCTTTTCTTCTTCCGAATGATTCCCACGCCGGTAGGTTCCTTTTCCGTGATGGTAAAGGAAGGAATAGAGCGTAACTATTATAGAAAGAAATTGCCGTTTGAGTTAGAAAGAGAGGGAAGTAGCAAAGGTTTGGTCGTGAACTTGGCACTGAGCGACGACTGCTGGTTGACGGTAGCTAGGTCAGGCCCCCCTCTATCTCTCACAGTAGTCTAGCCATCCTAATTGGTTCGCCCGCGATGGTAGGCTGCATATTGCGGAGAAAAAGCTTCGCTGGGAAAATGGCTTCTATCATTAATTACACAATTAGCATTCTACAATAGCCGTATTATCTCCACTAACCGGATTTCGTTGCCCGTACAAAACGAAAGCTTTGCCAATACAAATAGAGCTTCGGTCAAACACGCCTTTGTTTGTACTTTTCTGTACACGTATAATCTTCTATTGAAATGAAGAGAGCGACTTGGAATGAGCAGGTCTATGGAATGAACAAGCAACTTTGAACTGACCACATCAGAGCTCGCTTTACAACTTGATTTTGTCGTCAACACGCTGTTGCTATTAGTACTGCATCATAGCCATGTACCTTCATCATTATAATATCATCACACGAGATATTGCTGAATGAATCCGATCCAATTCAAAGCGGGAATGAACATTTTATGCTTTTAGACTCGGGTACATTACACATAACCATGAGATAATACAGAGGAATCGAAGCATCGCGAGAGCTTCGCTTGCTTTAGATTATAATGAAGTTTCGTACATAACATTTTGAAACCAATGTGTATCACTGCCTTGTTTAAATGGAAATGATCTCCTCAGTTACAAGTACATTTCCACCACTGCTTAATCCAACTAGCTCTTTCCGTAATAGCTGCTCCACAATATGACTGTAACACCAATCGAATGCATATACATGTAGAGAATTCTGATTTGGTTCGGGAAAACACATTGGAATAAAATGCAAATAGTGGAAAAGAAACCATATCAAAATAAGGATTAAAAAAACCGTCCACTCTGGTTGGGTTATATTCGCCTTTTCTCCAAAGCCCTTTTGCTTGAATTGAATACAACAGCATAATAGTAAACGGAGGGTGAGTGAGTGAGAGTTGAATTGTATTTTTGGAACATTTCCCTCAGGTCAGCCTTGGCTGAAGCCTGAAACTTATTTCACACATCTTACACCTGTTTCATTCTATGCATGTGTGAAGATAGGATAAATGAGAACGGAAAAGAAGGAGGGGGAGAAGAGCTTCGGGCAAATAAACGAAAGTGATGCTGTGTCTCATGTTCGAAAGGGATGTTCGCCGTTAAAAGACGATTCACACGTGTAATGTTTCGTCATCTCCGTCTGTTTGTTCGAATAAGTTGTCTTCTGATCAAAACATACATTGGAAGATTTAAAAGAAGGGATGCAGAGTTTGGACAAGGGAGCAGCAATTAGGATTAGCGCCCGAATTAGATAGAAAGAGGGGAAGGGAGGGGGAGAGGGGGTAGAACAATATCCCAATACTTAGTTGCAACTACAAGAGCGTTCAATAACAATCAATAGCCCGTCATTAGAATAGAAGTGCATGTTGTTCGTGGCGATTAACAATCCATTATCGACAATGAAGTTACTCAATTAGCTTAAGGGGGCTCTCCTTATCCTAAGAGCTATGCAAACCCTATTATCCCCTCCCCAAACCCAACATTCGTTTCACCTCTCACTGCGCTTTCTTCTTCTGACAAAAGAACCCCCAAAACTTGAGTTTAATCCCGTCAATAGCTCTCCGCTTCGCAACCTGAAAAGTTTACTGTGTTGTTGCTCTTTTCCGTCTTACTCCCTGAACTAAATTCTGTTTGTCCAATGTCACCCGTTTCTACATTTCACATACTATAAAAGTGCAGTGTTCATCTGAGTTAATACTGTACATATGTGGATGTCGCCCCCTCCATCCTCAGTTATCGAGGCAAAAGGAAGCTAAATAGGGCCATCAGAAGGCTATAGCAGGACAACCCCCCCCCTCGTATACATTCTTGCCCTACAACCATGTGGAAACAATAAGAGATATCCTATACATGTATTGTCCACCTTTTTACCTCATCTTGGATGTTCTAACTCTTACCAATGCAATACAACCAAAACCTGTCCTAGTGACCACCTGTATGTAGCAGTCAACCTGCCTATAGTGGCCACAAGGAGTTGGTTGGTTGGTTATTTGGATTTTTCAGACGCGTTCAATCAATTTGTAATACATGTATTTACGTCTGAGACCGCCCTTCACTGTCACCATCCGAGAAACGCAGCCTTGGTTCGAACCCGAGTGTTCACCTTTAGAGGGAAACATTGTTATGGAACCTGTCTATAGTGGCCACTTTCCCTATTACCCCTAGGTGGTCACTATATACAGGTTAGACTGTATACTAAGTGTTTTTTTTACACCAATTTGTGCAGATTTTAAATATAATTCTAAGCCTTTTCCCACCGCTTCTCACCTTTTCTCGAATAATGGTCAAAGTGGCCTTTAAAATGGTTTCACTTTCGCGAGATAAAGTTATATTGAGGTTGCAAATTATTTGGGACTGAAATAATTTTCGTACGTATAGCTCGCTAATGCAATACAATTTATATACGCAATATCTGCCAAAAATGTCTGTGTAAAATGTCGGTAAACATGATCATAATAATTACATGTATGTAATATACAGGCACTTCTCAACATGTGTAACGGAGTCCTGGAACTAACTGAATAGTTAATAGAAACCAATGCATTGTAATACCATTTAAAAGTACATTGCTCCTAAGTATGACAACATTATTTTGTTGTATGTATGGACCACGATGTTCATGATTATTATGTCTTCGACTTACTTGATTGAATAACTATAATTTATTGGAAACATCCGTTTCCCGCTTTCTCTTCCCCCCTCTGTCACCGGGAGGTTGTCTACAGCAAGGTTGTGTTAACCCCTTTTCTCTCAAACATTGAAGTTACAACCACGGTCAGCACATTGTTAACACACGTTACCCGTCGGAAATGGGTTAAGATGTTGTATGAATAAATATTTTATCCATGAGCCATTACTAAATTGGAACCGATGGACTGAGTTGGAGACCACATGTAAACTCAAGGTCCTCAATCATAATTTCTTTATTATTCTAAATAAGCAATTTGTGAACAAAAATTTTGAAGGTTATTAAAGGACAAACTGTTGTTTTCACTATATGAGTGACTGAATTATGAGGAATAATATATGAAGGATCGAGCATAATAAGCCAACAAATAATAAGAACACTATTGCTCTTTGAGATATCCATAAATGTGGGACTTAAATTCGCAACTCACTCAGAAAATTACATGGTTTTACCCGATTTTGAAGTAATCTTTGCCCGAATAAATTGCCGTTTCCAAACTCTCGGGGGGGGGGGGGGGGGGTGGTGCTGCAGGCCTTCACCCCATGGCCAATTGATCTATTGCCGGCGCACCAGTTCCAATACTTTAATCATTCAAATTGTGTCACTTCGCGACAATTTGAGGCCGAATTTATAACATGTTTCGAGCAAAATAATCCGGAAAACATCATGATCTGTTTATTTGTCGTCTCTGTCTCTGAATATAACTTTTCACGACAGGTTTCGAAACTTTCGCAGTAACCTTTGATGGCACTGCATGATCTTGACAAAATAGGATAAAGCAAATAGAATATGTGGTGCAAATAAGTTGTTTTGGTTTGATGTATATGGTACACAGCAAATACAGGTATTAATCTGCCTTCAGGCAGAAATCTTATACAATGAAACGGACCGGAATACTTCTCGGGCTGCCGATGAATCGTCGTTAGGAGAAATCAGTAATTATGAGAGTAATAATTGTCCAGTTTCCAAACGAACTCCATTGTTCTGCAGTTCGTGGTAATTAATGGCTACTTCTCGCCCCAACAATACTGTCTTGATTATGCCTATCCAGTTTATTGAAACTAATAATTAGTACAATCACTCATTATGTCCCAGTTTTCTTGTTTTAATTATTATTTTTTTAATTAACATTATAAATGCGAGTGAGGTGCCACAGAAAACAGTTATTAAACATGTGAACACAACGTTATGTCTCATAATTACTTCCGAATAGGTTTTAATACGATTTGTTTTACATATAAGGATCGATAGGCCTATGTTTTGGAAGAGCTGCGCCCTTTCTTGTAAATCAGTGAGATCTAACATGTCTAACTAATGTCGTAGACTGATCGACAGTCCTTCAATGAGACTTCCTTTCTGCAAATTAAACTAATAACTGCCCATGCGACCAAATTTACACTAATAACACTTTTTTGTTATGACTGACTATTTTACACCAAGTGGCTATTTTACAGTTACAAGTTTGGCATAAAACTGAGCAAAGAAAATTTGGCTACCCCAGGATTCGAACCCAAGACCACCGGTTACTAGACCGGTGCTCTACAAACTGAGCTAGAAAGCTCATGTGGCGGTATGTCCGTCCCTGTAACACCTCTCACTGCCCGTGATGGTCAGCTGCTATTATAAACCTGACACAAACCCGAAAGATAAGAACTCAAATTAAGGACATGGGCGAATTGATGCATCTTTTTGTATAAATTATTTTAAGCATATGTGGGAACTGACCAGAAATAAACAATATTAATGAAAATGAACAAAGAAAATATGACTTCCCCGGGATTCGAACCCGATACTTCCGGATTGTTAGACCGGTGCTCTACCGACTGAGCTAGAAAGCTACTGTGACGGTCTGTCATCAGAATTTTCAAAGATTAATCTTACTCTTTTGGAACTAGTATAGGTCCTTCAGTCAGTCAGTGTTGATCGAGTCGGAGTAGGCCTAGCCCTAAAATCCGGCCGGCTGGATGGGCTTATAGTTGCATTATGTACAGTCATCATGGTCAGGCCTCATCTGCCTGTAATCCCGACTCCCTATTATGCTTTATACATATGCCACTGGTGGCAAGTACCGCCATCTGAGGACACACGATGGGAAACCCCCAGTGACGTCACCTCCGGAGGCCCCGTGGCAGTCTCGGGTCGACGCACTTTCATCTGACCGTTAATGATGATGATCAGATGCAGCCGATCCAATCCACGAGGAGTGATTTGAATGTAATTGTGTGTAAAATGTCTTATTTTCTGACTCCGCTCTTTTCTCTATAACCGAAGGTAATCAGAGGGAAAGTGAGAAGGCAGAATGAATACAATTATTCAAGAGGATGACTATTATAGGAGGAGAATAGAAGTAGAAAAAGGATTGAAAAAAAAGTAGAAAAGTCGAATAAAGGAAGGAGACCAACATAAGGGTTAGGTGAAGAAATAAGGAGAATAAAATAGGCTAATGAAACAAGATTAAAGAAAAAGGGAAGCGGGATAAGAAAGATTAAGTGTTGAGGAAATATCAGTCCCTCTGCAGACGTCTTAGCAGGCATGATGGACTGGGGATGGAACGAAAACGGCAAGTGATGATACGGTAGAAGACCTTTCGAAACAACCTGAAGCTGACCGCAGAAAGAAAGGGGTTCACACATGAATTACCGGCTGTTGCGAGGATGACGAATAAGGCGTGGTCAACTGGCGGGTCGTGGTACATGACGGTTAAAACAGGTATATTAAACAGGATGAAAAGCACAACAACCAAGACGAGTACCTTTGTGATTTTGGTTGATTTTTCAAAGTCCACGTTGCGTCTCTTGTTGTTGCCCTGTTGATTAACGCTAGTGGGTGCGGTAGTTGCAGAGCCGTTTGGTTTTCTCACTACTAGCGCCTCTGGATCGCGTGGCTTTGACTGATCTGAGCTCAAACCTGGTTGTCTATCCAAACTCGTAGGCGGTCGTGGAAGCAAACTCGACGGCGGTAGCCGATCCAAGCTCGAATGTGGATGTCGATCGCAACTCGAAGCCACAGGATGTTCGTCTTGGTAACTGGCTGCGAGCCTTCTGTTGTGCGCCCTCACGTAGAAAAATATCTTGCTGTAACTCACGAACATGATGACTAGGGAAGTGATGGTGATCACTACACCAATTGGTCCTTTGCGATCATGACCCTCAAAGCCGTCTTAGAACAAGCACAGCCGAAGGCGAGGGTTGAACCCGAAACGCGAACCGACTGCTTGGGTGAGAACCGACGCGAATATTGCGAACACCCAGGCACACCCTAGCATCAGAGCCGTCTTAATCTTGGTGAATACTCGGTTGTAGATCGACGATTGTGTAACTTTGACCACTCTGTCAACGGCGATCAGGGCATGGCTCAACAACGTATGGAACAACGAGATAGATTTTAGAGCAGCAGACACCTGGCAAAGGATCTCTGGTGGAACGTAGCCCTCTGGACCATATTGGGCCATGACATCCGGGACCATAGCTAGTGGCATGAGAAGATCCCCGAGCGACAAGAACGAATGGCTGTCTCTGCAACTTGCGGCACAAGAGCACGGATGACACGACCAGGATGTTACCAACCAGCCCGACAATGATAACGAGAATGAAAAGCGTTCCGAAGAAAATGTTAAGGGGTGCCATGTCTCGCGTGACAGTTTCCTGATCAATTCAGGATGACGGGCAAGCAGTCTCCACCAGTGACCGAATGGAGTTGTGATTTAGTCAGAGACCAGCGTTGCAATCCCACTATGAATTGAAGAATAAGTGCGCAGCAGTTTTATCAAGAAATTCACACTAGCGCACACTCCGCCAATGCTTCATTAATCCTTTTCAGCAGTAATAATATAATGTTCTTCGATTAATGAGCGTTTCTTTTAATGGCGTACTAACCAGGAAAAAACTGATATAGAATTACGTATAACTTGTCCTTCTAATATATCTTGAAGTCATGATTGAACAAAGACTGCAAATCTGGTATGCATATTGCATGCAATTACCATGGTAATTAACAGCAGCGTTACGTCAAGTAATAATTATGATGCAAAGATTATTTATTCAACACTAAGGTGTGGTTTCATCTTGCATTATCATGATCTGATGATTTACGGTGTGTCTAAAAAAGAATGGTACAGTTGGAAAATATTGGAAGGTATGGAGGTAATTAAAAACAAATTCGTCGCTGAGCAATAAAAAGGGCAAAATGGCCGATATTATCGTCAAATATCGATTTTGTTTTTATTTTATTTTCAGATAGAGTTCTTTAAAATCTATCCGATGATATGTTTAGAATTCCCATATGTGCCCCACTTTTTGAGAAAATCAAAAATAACAAAAGGACAAAATGACAAAATTGCGCGTATTTGGGCAACAAAAAGGACAAAATCGTTTTCACGAATTGCCGAGAGGTGTTATTTGGTTAAGAATCAATGTATAACGAATGAAATGTGTTATTTACTACTTTTCCGTAAGAATATAGCATTGATCACAATATCCGCACATGCGTACGGCCACAAGTTTAACCAATTTTAATTCAAGTGACTACGAAATAACCCTTGCATGTTTGGCATACACGACTAAACGCGCATATGATATGGGCAATAAAAAGGACAAAAATGGATTTGCCCTTTTAGCTGCCCATTATTGCGCCAAGTCGCGCGCATTGCCTGTGCATTATCAATGCGCGTAAAAGGGCAATTCGCGTTTTGTCCTTTTTCATGCCAATATCGACGCGATATCGTGCATGTAAAAAGGGCAAATTCAGAAATGCGTAAATAACTCCGTTAAAAAGCACTGAGCGTAGGCCAAATTAAACGACTTGATCGCTTTATAGCCTACATTACTGTTTCACTTAACAATATTACTGGATTTGGCATTTGAAAAATATAATTGCCGAAAATGTCAAAATGTTGTTTCTTCCAAAAAAGTAAGTATCGTTTTTTGCTATCGATACCGTCAATTTGTCCTTTTAATTGCCCAGCGAATAATATACATATATTGGCGTCATATTAAAGAACAATAATCGGGCTTCCTGATGGTTTTTATTTTAGCTTAATTGGGTTTGTCAGTCGTGAGATATGGTCGTTTGTTTGCAAAATATCAAAATCCACTTTGTGCCATACGTTCTGTGCATTACATATATTATGTAAACTTGCTTTTTAGGGAGATGTTACCATATTGAATCATTGTTGACCCTTCCAACATCAGCAGTGACATATGAAATTGTACTCTAGCCATTATTGCATCGTTATTATACCATAATAATTAGTGAGAATACCAAATGTGTGCAACGAATGTCCATCGCCATTTTCAGTGCAAATACGCAGATCGGCACAAATGGGTTTTTGTATATTTGTATACAATCAGATATAATTCGAGATCCGATGAAGTGAAATATGTCATACAAGAAGCATCTGAAAACACAACTCTTCCCCTTTAATATGGTACCAAATAACCTAACGATTTTTCATATTATCATATTTTAATTGTTAAATATTCCAGACTGTACCATTCTTTTTGAGAAATACTGTATACTCCCGATGAGTCGTATACGGCGAGGAAAACATTCCACGGCAAACACCAGACTCTAGTTGTATTCACTTTCTTTTACCTGACGAACATAATTATTATACATGTTTGGCAGATGCGCCGATCCTGGGGGTAGGTATGGTAGGGGCAGTTGCCCCTTCCCCCCCCCCCCCCCCCTCTTCCTCAATGAACCATTGTAACGCAGACATAATCGTTTTGTACCACGTAATTCCAACGGAATTAGAGAAATCGGCGTGCGGATGCCCAAAAAAGGGAAAGAAAAATACAGCAAAAATAATGTCCTGGATGATCCATGACGCAATTTCACTGGTGACCGGTTATAATATGACTGGAATGTCAAGAGACGTCTTCTTCTTCTTGATACTGCAAACAAAACTCCGCAAGTGGTGGATATTATTTTGTCTAGATGCATTTGCAGAGGGATTTGCAGTGATGAGAAAATGCTGATCGAATTTCACTATGCGACCTGGTTTTAGCAGTTGGTACTCGTAATTTCTCTCTTTTTTCACCCATGCCTCTTGAAAATATTAATAATAGGTTTGATCATTTCTAAGCGTTTTACACTAGCATTACCCCGGTCACACAATACAATGCAAGCCAGCACAAATTGTGTGCACCATCTCCACCCCCTGGGGAGCATTCCTTACAAGCGGCTAATGGTTATTGAGAAGATCATTCGCATAAAGGCTTTTACCTCCTATACCGGGTCCCCAATTATACACCTTGGTAGAGTGCAGCAATAGTGGATAAATTGTCTTGCTGAGGGACAAACGCGATGGGCATACTCAGGGTTGAACTCGGGATCTCACGATTGGAAAGCGAGCGCTTTACCAATCTCGCCACACCACAGTCACATGATGACTGGTTATTGTTATACTATGACTTGAACGTCAAGCTACCTCTTTTCATGATGCATTCATGAGCAGAACTGAAGGGATTGATTTGATAATGAAAACACAATTTATTAAAGGACGATGAAACCCAAACTAAATGCTGCTTTCATAGACTCGAGATTAGGTGGAATAATCTCGCGTTACAAAATTGGTGTCATTTTAGAGAGTAGGAAATGTTTATTTTGTAATCCGGGTAAAAATAAACAGAAATTACTTTATAGTTGCTTCACTGATTGGAATTTGAGCTAATGCGTTAATCAAAGTTAAAAGTATTATCAAGTACAAACCCTAAATACTATATACCGACATACATTCACGTGTATAAGCACAATTAGCTAATTCGAGTGTCGTGACTGAGTGTCCACTGAGTGATAATATGTGAAAATTACATTGTAAATTAATGTCAAATGACCGAGTTAGGGGCGAATATGCTAAGTTATATTTGCTAACTTATTTCACTCACTTAGTACGCAGTTTAAATTCTCCTCTAGAGATGTTTACATTCGCCACTTTAATCATACATATCTTTAGAAAGAAAGACAAATTTGGGAAACTAAAATCTGTTCCATGCTATTGGTAATACGAATACAACGAGGTATGCCAGAACCGCTAGAGTTCTGGACAATGCTAGTAAACCCCTCCAAAAAGTTCGGAAACTCAACTTAGATCGATGATATCTCTTATAGGCCTATTGTAAAATTATAATGATTGATTTTAGCGCCAGTACACTGCATGACTTTTATTTCATTTCCCCGTTAAAATGAAACATTAATTAGTTGTCATTTTAATTCAAATTGGTCTTGAGAATGGGAGACGGTCAGAAGTGAAAATGGGCCGATAGTATTGGGCTTGCAACGAACAGTCACGTATCATGTATCACGTTCACGTTCACGTTTTGCGCCTTTTCGTGAAACAGGTCACCCAAATCTACGAAGTGTTGGGTTACGTTACCCAACAGTTTGTTGATGTACTATATGCAATCCACGAAAGCTCACGTAAATTGGCGCTTCTGATAAAAAGAATCCAGCTGCACGACAGTCAGCCGAAGTCACCCCGTTCTTGTCCCCTTTCGGTTTCGGCTCCAACGCTTCTTCCGAATGAAGATTCCTCTTGGGGTCCAACTCATTCGTGTCCCAAGTCCTTCCTCGTACGCCAAATAAATACCCCACATACCAAAAATAGCCCTCTTCCCCTGCACTCATATGGTCTGCACGTAGTGTCATAAAACAACGATCTCAAAAAGTTGGCCCTGTCTCAGGGGCGTGCATGGAACTTTCAACTGGCATTTCTGAATGTAATGATACCAAGGTTCGGAGTATACCACATAAGCCTACAGATACACAACCTGACGGAGAAGGGTGAACATTATGAACGGATTATACCTAAGCCATTTTATACTATTTCAACAATATTGATTAATTAGTTTGGCCAATATAAATATTGATGCTTTCAGTAACTTTCATAATCCTGATATTTTGTCTTTAAAGCCAAAAAGCTGCATTAGGAAAGTTTATATGGTAAAATCCGAACATCCATAACATCGTTAAATGCCAACATAATATAAGAAAGTTCCATGCGCAACGCTGAGA